>JAADVD010000654.1:0-10667 GCA_023334535.1 Pythium vanterpoolii
TTCCCATCGCACTCGCCAACTGGCTCCCAGTCGCCAAGCACACAGTCGACACCGCCCGTGCCTGACTCGCCGTACACTGCGAGCGTGTCGCGCACATACACACCGCCATCCACGGCGTCGAGCTCGAGCATGTTTGCAGGGTTGCCGCGAAGGGTCATGGTTGTAGCAGCTTGAACATGGAGAAAGGTTGCGAGCGACGCGAGCGCCACGCCGGCGAAGGCCGTCGCACAGACCATTGAATCTATCAGCTTTTCTTGCCTTGGGTTGGTGTAGTCACGTCGTCTTTGTCACGGGTACTCAAACGACAGCTTGCCGTGTCTTCACCCGAGGCAGCAAAGTGCGAACTGAGCAACCGATTCGTGCCACTTTAGAACTCCTCGAAGAAGTGGCTCTATAATTCTCTTGGGTGGAGAAAGATCCTTGGGTCTGGCGGTCGTGCGGCCACGCAAACCGACGCACCAAAGTGGCGTTTGGTGAAGAGCCACCTGCCGGCGTGCGGCAGGGGAGGGCGACCGATGGGGGCCCGACGCTTCGTAATCGTGCCACACGGGCACCTTCCCCAAGAGGCGCGCAAAGATCCGCAGTGGTGAACCAGCGCGGTCTGTGACTTGTCGTCAAGCCGCCCACTGCTTCTCTGACGGGTCGCCTGGTAATGCCTCTCCAACGGCGGTTGAGAAGATGTTGGTACACGTTTTACAGCTTGCGTGTCGGGTCTTTCAAAGGGGAGAAGAGTAGTTGCAACAACTACTTCGAAGTATAGGTAAGTCGTGACAAGTCGTCACAAGATTGGGTATGAAGAAATTCATCTGTAAGCACTCACCAACGCCAAGCCGCTGCCTTTGGTGCATGCATTGTCTTCTTAGATAGCGACCTCGACGAGCCGTTGTCGTTGCCGCCGCTCGTCTAATTCAACGTCATAGTGCTCCGCACATTCGGCGACGAACGGCCGTAGATCGCACCAAACGCACCGACGCGTTCACCGGGATAGAGGGCTATTGCTCGTCTCCTCGACCGGCTTTTGTCTTGGCCTATCAAATCAAATTCGGATTCTTGCTTCACCATGTCCAGCGACACGAATGTTTGACAACACCTCGGCTGCCGTATCCGCAGAGCTGATAGCTGAGCACTTCACCTTGATGGTCGGCAAGAGAGATTGGAAGTTCCAGTCGTCCGCGTACGACAGCATGAAGGACTACCCGCAGCAGCAATAGCACCGCTCGTGTGCACCTCTTGCTGCACGTAGAGCGCCACAACTTGGTTGTCGTTCTAGTAGTTGACACGCGATCATTACGTCCCACCCGCCAATTCGTACCCCACGCGAACAAGCGATAGCACTGGGTGCCACCGTCGAGTCGGCTTCCCACGCTAGTGCTTTTACGTCGGCGACGCACTCGTGCCACGCCGACCCAGCGCACTTTCCACTCTGTCTCTCTCTTCCCATCCGATCCGATTTACCAGGTTCCTGTTAACCCCGAGCAGTCGTTTCAAATGAACGCGCAACGAGAGAGAGCGATTTGCTGTGCTGCTGTCATGCTGTGGGTTCGCACTCACGGCAACGTCGTTCTGCTCATTCACCCTGGTTTGCACGGTGCGCATCTCACCCGCACGACGGGGCGCTCGTTGTCGCTTGTGTTTAGTGGGTGACCCACTGGGGCCACTAGCGGACCATAACTCTCGCTATAGCGCCTACTGCGGCCGGTGCTCGCTGTTGCTGAGTCCGATGATGAACGCTTTCCTTGACCTTGATGCTGTTTTGATCAAGTCGATCGGAGAGTGATGTTCGCTATAGATTTCCCTTGCGAATAGAATGGTTCTACTCAAAATTTCCGACCCGCTCTAATCAATCGCTCCAACCGAATCGTTCCAAAATAACCAACTTATATTTGACCAATCATAACCTCATATGACGTGCAAAACGACAGTGTATAGGGCGACTTGTAAAGTCTATGGATTTTGAATCCATACCTCTTGCAATTATTCCAATAACAGGCTGGGATCGATAGCTGTGCGGTTCTTGAAATCGACAGATTTCGTCAAATTTGGACGGAATCGGCAATAGCCAATCTTCGCTTGCAGTTGGTTATTTTACAGAGTGATTGTCGTTGTTTTTTCTTTCGAATAAATAATAGCCAATCCATGCTGCATTTTGCTGTATATCGGCCAATCAAGAGCCAAGTAACTTGACACTTGATTTTCGTTTGGTGGTTTCCGGTTCCGTTGCCGCTGCATTGCCTGCCCACCCACCCACCACCATGGCGGCACTGACGTCGCTCGTTGGCTCGCCGACGACATGCCGTGTGTCGTCCGTGCTCGACCGCAACAAGACGCTCTACGGCGCAGACCACATGCTCTCGCGTGACGCGACGACGTGCTGGCAGTCGGCGCAGGGCAGTCCGCAGCGCATCCTCGTGCAGTTTCACCGCCGAGTGGCCATACAGCACATTGAGCTCATGTTCCAGGGCGGATTTGTCGGCCAAGACGTCGACGTCCGCGTGCGCAAGAGCGGCGAGACAGACTGGATATTACTAGCCGACGTCGACGTGGCGCCAGAAGACGCCAACGAGCGCCAGCACTTCGAGTGTGTCGCCGACGACGTCACTGCATTGCAGCTCTGCTTTGCACGCAGCACCGACTTTTACGGACGCGTTGTGGTTTACTGTCTAGATGTGGTGGGATGTGAGATGGTGGAAGAGGCGAGTGTGCAATAGGTACGAACGGTGTGGTTCGGTGTGGGTCTCCCGAATCCTTTCGAAGGGTACGCTTGACGCTGACGGTGTTCTTAAATGTGGCGCAGAGAACGTTGGTAACATGGGAGGGTAAGCACTCGAGTATGTATGTTTCATCTTGTGCTGCCTCCTCGGCGAATCGGTTCGGCACGCCTGGAACGAAGCGTCGCGAATGTTGACAGTCACTGGACATGGTAGCGGGCCGTTGAACAGCGAGGTGGTACCGTAACGCTACGGAGAGCCGCATCCGTTTCCGCCTCTTGAATACAGAGTCACGCGGCGTTCGGGGAACACGCAAATGTTGGTTGGATGCGACTGGTAGTCAAAATCACTGCAGACAAAGGTGTCGACTAGGTATGTTCATTTTGTTTTTTCCTCCCGCCGATTTGCTGTGGCACAAATTTGTTCTAACGTTAGTTGATTGCTTCTGGATAATCAAATAACCGTACCGACGAACCTAGATGTTAAACACTGGACACCTAGCTCAGTTTGATTGCCTGACGCTTCGGTTACACTTGACAGAAACGAGAAATTCTCCAGCGAGAATAATCAGTCAGAAGAATTGAACGGCTGCAACGACCGATCGGAGAAATACAGGATTCGATGCACAGCGTGAAACGCGCAAGGGACTGACCAGTCAATATGGAGCTGTAGACTAGCTTTTTAGTCTGTCGTCCGATAACGAGGAAGTTTTCGACACAGAAGACCGGATCGCGCAACGGAGACTCGAAACCGCTTCAACGTCATCCGCAGCTGCTCCGTTGAGCATGGCTTGGGGTTCGCCTCGTGAATGATTATCTCGGGCCGCTAAAAAGATCTAACCCTTCACCAACAACTTGCTTCTTCAGCTCGATAATAGATCGCCTATCCAGTAGCTTTACAACGGAAAGGAAACGCAAACGAAACGTAACCGGCTGTTGCTCGACGGACGCGCCGAGATGATTCTACGGTATCAAAAGGAATCTTTCCACAGGGTATGTGTGGAGTTGCTGCTGCTCAACCAAAACAGCAACAGCGCAGACAAGGAGTGGAGCTGAAACGGACGGAGCAGTCTCGCCAAGGGGTGCCACCACGAGACCATCTTTGTGCATAACTGGCCGTGAGAGGTCAATGTGGGTGGAAATGACCTTGTAGTATTCGCTGCTGTTACGCAAAATGCATGGTCACTGGTCGCCCGATCTGTTGGTGAGCAGTTATGCTCGCTCGCTGCACGGGGTTTCATCCAAAAGACGACGCCCCTTGTACCACCACAAGAGGTAGCCCTCGCGAGGCTACATCAACGAGGTCTTGCCGTAAGGTCAATGATCGCTCATTCTGCAATCCCAGCCAAGCCACTCAAACAACACGGAACCGGAATCTGTTAGCCCTCGATGGTTCGCCCGACACTTCTCCTCGTCCTCATCGCGGCTTCGCTCGACTTTGGAACTCCTGTCTCGGCGATAACCCAGTCTGCGGCTTTTTTTTGGAATCCTGGACCGCAGTGGTCGTGCGACGAGACGACGGGTACCAAGTCGCGCAGTGTGAAAAAGAGTGGCAAGGAGACCGTCGAGACGGCACCATGCGATCCCGTCTTCTGTGTGCTCTATTCAAAGGCGACAGACCCCGGTCCATACGGCGCTTGCATTAAAGGACGCTCTGGATGGTTCCAGTCCAAGGTGCTTGGCATTAAGGTGCCGGCCAAGTATGGTGGCGGGTGTTTTCCGGAACAGTTGCGCGTAGTGACCGAACCCTGTAAGCCTGTCGACTGTGTCGTGAACACCTCCGAGGAAGAGAGTACTCCGTTTGGTCAATGCCAGCAGGAACTCAACGGATGGTACAAGCACAAGACCCTTGGCATCAAAACGGTTGAGTTGTACGGGGGGAAGTGTCCTCTCGCGACAGACTCGGCACGTGATCACAGTGAGCCCTGTAAGCCTGTCGACTGTGTCGTGAAAACCCCCGCGGAAGAGACTGCTGCTGCGTTTGGTCAATGCCAGCAGGAACTCAACGGATGGTACAAATACAGGACCCTTGGCGTCAAAACGGCTCCATTGTACAACGGGACTTGCCCCTCAGAACGTGACCGTGCCCAGCGCGCACAGTGTACTCGCTCGTGCAAATCGGCAAAGCCAGGCTACGGAATCGGCGCTTCGTCTTACTTCGAGGTTCTGAGTTCGACTACGAGTTCGGCATGCTGTACCCTCTGCCTGCAGCGTACAAAGTGCGAGAGCTACGTCTTCTATTCGCGAACCAAGCAATGCTGGATCCAGTCGGCGCAGCGCACGACATTTTACTTGCCCACGGCGAACGCTGGTACGATCTCGTCTGTCTAGTGCGCACGTCCATGTGCAGCGTCTGTAGACATGATGCCCATGGTCGCGTCGGCACTGGTCGTGTCGTCCGACCAACCCCACCTCACCTACACAACCCACACAAACCAAGAAATCAAAAAGTCAAGAAACAAACGAGTTCCATCCGAAGCCCAAGTCCACGCCCTAGGTCGACTTCCGTCGGCTTTCTTTGTGTCGTGGAGGGGGAGCGAACGTACATTCTCTGTCTAACTTTCCTTTTCCATTCGCCTATAATACATATCTTTCGTTTTCTACTCCTGTCGAGTACTCGGCATCCTAAACGGGTGTGCTAGGATGAACCGCGAAAATGAAACCGACCGACAGTCGGGCCGTGACGTGGCGTGATCATCCGGTGCGGAATGTGTCGGTGCTGTGTGCTGTGAATCCTCCGAAGTTTTCGAGCGCGAGCAGTCCAGCGAAAACGGCACGCATATCTGTTATAATAGCACGATCCCCCACCCCGACTATGCGAGTGTTAATACTGTCATGCTTGGCAGATCGAAATGACCCTCGTCGCCTAGGCACTTGGAATTCATGCTATTCGATTATCACAGCCAGCACTGTTGTCCCGCGTGGACTAAATCCATTCCAAGTCTCAGCCCTCTGTCGGAAATCTCCAGTGCAGAGGAGACAGACACCCATAGTGGCATAGATGCCGCAGGTACCGCATGAATATTAATACTGGAAGCGTCAAAGCACACCGTACAGAGTCGCAACACGCCATTGTCCAGCACAGTCTCTGAAAAGGTACGAACAGCAGTGAAAAAACGACCAACCTAGACTAGACGTACAAGATGTTCGTGCCGACGTCCCTCCCCAATCACTCACTCTCGTCACGCCCTGGACACAGGACAGGAGTGGACGCGGTGCGCACAGCAAAGGTATCTGTCTTTCAATACGATCGCATGCGTGCGTGCGGTGTACAATATTCACGAAACGCCACGGGCACTAACTACCACTACTACTCACAGTCTCGACGGCATCATGGACAGTAGTACCGTCAATCATACGTCATATCTCGCTCTCGCCATCATCGTCCCCTTGGCCCCTCGGTCTGCGTGTGCCTCACGTGAGCGACTGCAGCGACTGGCTCCAGTAGTACATCAACGCGTCTTCGCGCAGCAGCACGAGATTGTGCTGGTACTTTGGTAGCGAGTGCACGGCGTCCGAGTCTTGTTGGAGTTCGCCTTGGAACTGGGTCGTGAGCTCCTGCTGTTCACTCTCGGCGAGTCCGACTTCGTGCAGCGAGTGGAACACGACTTGGGTTTGTACTTCGTCCTGGCTTTCCGAATAGAACCCGAGCTGAACACAGACACACAGACACCATCAGCATAAACAAACATCCACCTTCAGCAGACAAGACACTAATCGTACCATGCGCTGGAACTGGTCAAAGGCCGGGAGCCCAAGCTTGCCGCTTTGTGGGTTCGAGTACATCCGCGCCAAAATGTAAAACACTTGATCTTCCTCGGTGAGGCCGCTCGACAAATCGTTGAAGTCGGCCATGGGGTGGCCCGGCTCCAAGCCCGTTTTGGCGAAAATGCCGTCGACGCTAATGCCCATGCTGGTCATTTCGCTGTAGAGTGCGTTGCTCCCGACACTCACAATCAGCGACTGGTCGTCGGCTGCCAGCGACGACTGCGGATTGTCAATCAGGTAGTCGGGTTGGTCGTCCGACGGTGACCCCGCGTGTCCGTCGTCAAGCTTGTGCTCGAGCGGTTTGCCTAAAAACAGGAGCTTTTCTTCAGTCGTCGGACTCGGCATGTCGCTCAAATCCATTTGATTCCGGAACGCGTTGCTGGCAAACAGATTCCCATCGCGTGGATCGTCCGTTGACTGGGCTTGAGAGTCGGACTGCGACTGAGACTGCGACTGGGTCTGCTGGTGGTCGCTGAGCGATTCGTTAGTGACAATCTTGTTCATGAACGGAGAGATCGTAAGGACCGGGCGATGGCCGCCAGGCGGGAGCGAGGCCGCCAAGCTCTTGGGCGACACGCCGGTCGCACTATGGTGGGTACGGTGGTGCAGCGCTTCCGGCGTGGGCTGGTCCTGGTCGGTCATGTAGTGCGCCGCCGTCGGCGCTGCCATGGGCTCGGGGGCGTTTAGTGGCGTTGACACGGCAGCCTGTGCGCGCGGCGTCGTGTTCCGGTCCGGTGGGTACGCTCCCCGCGGCGTGACGTTGGCATAATACTGCTGCTGCTGCTGCTGGTGTGGATGGTGTGGATGGTAGACGTGATGGGCTTGAGGCGTGGACGCAGGCGTGTGCATGGGGTGTGGTCGGTAAGCGCCGCCCGGGACAAACATACACTGCGCCGCGTGCAAATCGTGCCCGTGATTCATCATCTCGACGTCCACGAGCCGTCGGCAGTGCGTACACCGGTAGATCGGACGCGAGACGTTGGGCGAGCCATCCGAATGAATCTCAAAGCCCGCGAGCTTCCACTCGACGGTCATGGCCGTCGGTCCATTAGCGGCAGCATTGCCTCCCATGGGCGTCGATGCCGACGTCGAGTGCTGCGGCTGCTGGATGTGGGAGCTCCACGACTGCGTCGCGGCCGGTTGCGACTGGGGCGGCGCCATCATCATCGCGTTCATGCGGTTGGCCGACGGATGTGGCGTAAGCACATACTCTACACACATACAGTATATCAGTACTTCAAATCCGTAGAAAGAGAAGAGAAGCGAGCAACGTACGGTTGTTCATCGGCGTCGCCGTGGTCGGCATCATCCCAGCACCCAGATGCCGTGGCCGTTGCGACGGCGAGGGCCCTACGGCCCCAGCATGGGTGGGCGAGTGGGCCATGATAGGCATGCCCATGCCGACCATGCTTCCTGGGATACGGGGCGGCATGGCCCCGGCATTGCCACTCGCGCCGCCCAGCAATGGTGACCCCGTGGGCATGCCATGGACAGCGGTCGTGCCGTTGCGCGGCGTGAGCCCATTGAGCTTGCGTTTGTTGCGTTTCGAGCGGATCGCGATGACCGTCGTCCGCGCCGGCGCAATGTCCTGGAACATGTGACTGGTCTCTTGTTTCTCGGGTGCGATCTCCAATACAAACGACTGGCCTTGGTGGTTTTTCGACACGTCGTCAATGCGGAACGAAATCGCGACGCGGCCGCGCGACATGTTGGGCCGCATGTCGGGAAAGAGCTTGAGAATGTTCTGGTTCAGCACGGGGGTCCCCGACTCGTAGAGCAGACGCAGTTGCAGCGGCACGACGCGCTCTTCGACGCGCGCGCCGGGTGCCGGCTCGACAATAAGGGAAACCACCATGCATTTCTCGCGGCCGCCTTCGTCTTTGAACCACACATCGGGCGGCTGCTGCACGACCGCGAGTTTTTCCTTGACCACGTGAATTGGCGAACTGAACGCCGACTCGAGGTCGCCGTCGCACGCGCGGACCTCAAGGCAGAAAGCGCGGCCGTCGTGGGCCGCTGTGAGCTGCGTGAGGAGCACGCGCAGCTCACACGTGCCCGAAGCCGCGTGGACGCTGGCGGCCGCCGCGTCAACGACGAGGAGCGACTGGTCGGGGACGACGTCGTACGTGTCGTGGTACCGCAACGTGACTTGGAGTGCTCGCGCATGGCCCGTGACTTTGTGCTTGTGCGCGTCCACGAGCTTCACTGTCATATGGAAAAAGGTTTGCTGGAAGACGTACGCTGGCGGCGCGGTCTCAAACACCACGCTCTACATACATAGCGTACATGATCAGTTCCCACTCGGTCTTTTTCTCGTTTGACAACAACCAACACGTACCTTGGGCGGCGCTGTCATATTCGTTGGCGTTTGCGTCGTCCGAATTGGCGTTGGCGTCGTTACCGTGAACGTTGGCGTCAAGACTGAAGATCCGTTGGTCTCTCACACTCTCTCGCTCAGACTTACTCGCCCACACAGTCAGTGAGGAGGGCGGACGACAGGAGGGGGGGAGGAAGGTGGGAAGGAGAGAGAAGCGAAGAGAAAGCTGCGACCACAAGAGGCGAACGGCAGATGGCGGGTGCCAGCCTGTGCGTGCGCGGTGACGTCGATGTGCGATGTCTCTGCCTCCGCGCCTCAGAGAGTGGCGTTTGTTGGCGGTTTGTTGGCTCGGTTGGATTACTCGGGCCGCGGATGTACGCCAAACCAAAGTTGGGCGTTTTCGCCTCTTTGAAAGTGGAGCCGGCGAGGGAAGGGGGAACATCCTGACACGGTCCAGTTGGAGGCCGGCCGGTGGAGCCATGTGTCGCCCAGTCGCAACCGGCTGGTACCTGGCTCTGGTGCGGTGGGGCGTTTGGATGGGTATTCCAACGGATTCCATTGGCTGAAAGGAAGGCAGACTCAGACCATGCATTCATTCCCACACCGTTTGGTGACGTTCGTTAGGAGACGGAAAGAATGCCACGAGGCGGATCGTTTTGCTGTGCGCCGATGGCACTGCATCTCGTTATTCTTTTCCATGGAGCGTGAGCCCCCCTTTTTTTTAAGCATCCGTTTATCCTTCAACATCGATTCATGCATTGGCACACGTCCTCCGTCTTCTGAAAATCCAGTGCGGAGGCGATGGAACGTCGTCGTGGGAAGCACAATCGCTTTTGCAAAGCGACGGTAATAGAACAGTATGGTATGTATGGTATGACGCTGCTGAACACAAATCCAAACTGGCGAAGCGTCTATTGTGTAAACAGCAGGCAGTGGTTGAAGACCGGTGCGAGGGCGATGGGATGAACGATCCACGTGACCCTGGAGGGATGACCAGTGTCCAGTGTGAACAGGTCAGTAGCCATTAGCTTTATGTTCACTTGTTGCTCTTCGATTGACTATGAACTAAACAGTCTTACTCAGATCATGTTGCAGGCTTGTCGTCGCGACTGCCATGCCACACTAATTGCGCAGAGCCGGGGTCGTTCCACGTTGCACCGTTCGGCAGAACCAGCCGCCGGCCGTCGCCATGCAAGTCTATATGAAATGGCAGGCGAAGTCGCTTGTGGATCGACCCGCTGTTGCCGCTTGCAGATCTTTCCGCGAGACCAGCCGCCGCGAGAGTAGGGCGGCGTGCGAGCTGAGTTCTGACTTACCAAGTGATCAAGGCGAGCCAGCAAGCAAGCAAGCCAACAAGCGACCACACGAAAGACAAGACGTACAGTGATGTCGGCTGCACCATTGTCCACCCACCCTACGTCGAGTGGTAGATCGAATGTGTGCATGGATGAAGCGAATCATCGACGAACGAAACGACGCGTTCGAGTCAGGCATCATGCCAGCAACCGGACAGCAGAACCTGCGACGAAGCCGCCGTGGTCTGGCTTCTTGAGCTGCATGCAGTTCATACCAAAATCGAATCAGCGGTTCTTAACGCACGTCACCATTCTATTTCACGTGGGCCACACTTTTCGGTCGGACGGTATTACAGGCCAGTCTACAGTTCCATTCGTGATTTGTCAAAATTCACCAACGGTTGCAGTTGGTGGCCAATTAAAAACTTTTGCCACTTTCCCTGTAAAAGGCGATCGTAAACTTAATTCAATTAAAAATGGGAAGCTCCACTTTTTATACCAGTTTTCTAATTAAATCCGCAAAATATACCAAACGAAAAATAAATACAGAAAATATACCAGTTTGGTTTCAACCAAACAA
>JAADVD010000655.1:0-10562 GCA_023334535.1 Pythium vanterpoolii
CAAATCGAGCAGATCTAAACACTCCTCGCCCCAGTCGTATTTCTCACTCGCCGGTACAGACTCATCTTGACGAAGGAAGGAGCTGAACGTGAGCGCCTCACGGAACGTCGATGCCTCCGAGTGGATGTCCATCTGCTCACAGTAGCCCGTACTGCGCTGGATCGCCAGTGGCGTCGCCGGGTGGCCGTTCAGCAAGATCTGGCCCTGGATCTTCCCGCCGGTCTTGCGGCCAGCGATCACATCCATCAACGTCGTCTTACCAGCACCCGAGCTGCCCATCAGCGCCGTGATTGTGCCCGGCATCGCATAGCCGCTGATACCCTTGAGCAAGTCCAGACCTTCTTTCGGGTTCTGCGGGTTGGGCACGGTGTACCACAAGTCCTTGAACGCAAGTGTCACTGGAGTCAGCCGACGCGTTGAAACCGTTTGCTTCACTTCCATGATGATCGCGCCGTTCGAGTCGGCGCGGGGAGTTTGGGTAAGCGCATACTCGGACCCTGTGCTGGAGTGTGGACTGGTTGACGGGGTGCCAAGTTTGGTATCGTCTTTGCTGTTGGCAAGGCCAATGTTCTCGGGGGTCTCAAACCGGAAATACTCGAGCGCCACGTACGACAAGACTTGGAAGATCAAGTACACCACGATGATGTACACGAAGCTAAGGTAGAGCCACGACTTATCTGTACTCAAACCCATGAGGTCCAGGGAGTACTTGCCCATCGTCTTGCCGTACTTCGCCATGTAATTCACACCACCGTAGTTCGGAACGTCGAACTCGCTTGTCATGTACTGGTTGATGGCAAGACCGCGCATCGCCCACGAAATCGGATCGATCCAGTAGATCCACACGAAATAGTCGGGGATGGACGGCTTGCTGATCACAAAGCCACCGAAAAGCACTAGGAACGTGATCACGAGCATCGAAATCGGCTGACCAATGTTCAGGTTCGGCGACACGCACGACGTGAGGAAGAAGAATGCCGTCAGCGTCATCATCGTCAACAAGATCAACAACTCGAAGATGATATACGACGAGACCGACGCGACCAAGCCACACATCCAGTAGATCATCGACCCAAAGACCAGTGTCTCTGTAATAGCAAGTGGCAGTTGACACACAGAGAATGCCAGCACGTAGGACGATGTGCGGTAGAAGTTGGCACCGCGCTGCTTGTAGAAAATGAGGCGCGAGGAAAAGAACGACGGGACCTGAGAAGCTTGACCAAACGACAGGAACAGCACCGTCTGAAACAGTACACCCATCATCACCTGCACGTCCTTTGGATCGGTGTCCCAAAACACAGTGCCGTTCACGAACCCCATGAGGATAATCATGAAGGCGCGACTAGCCAGGTACGGCGTGTCACGCGCGGTGATCATCAACTGCCGACGGGTCACGGTAATCGTGCTCTCCCAAAACGATTGGTGAAACTCCGGTATGAGGTCGAAGAAATCTTCGCGGTCCTTGACAAGCTGAAGGTCATGCGGCGCGTGGAGATCGCGAAGCATTTCTCCATGAATCGCCGAACGCTCAAAAATCTCCGCCAGGTCACTAGGCTTGCGAGGATATTGCGTACCCTCTGGAAGACCCGTCTGGTACTGGAATTGTTGGCTCGTACCAATGTCCATGAGGTAATCGGCAACGTCACGCTTTGGTGGCCGGACAAAGCCCATAGACTCGAAGTAGCCCAGCGCCAGCGTTTGAGGACCATGGTAAATCACGTAGCCGTCGTTCATGATCAACACATCGTCAAACAACTCGAAGATCTCCGGTGACGGCTGCAACAACGAGATCACCACGGTCTTGCGCAGATTTCTAGCCAAACTCAACTGGGTCTTCACAATGTCGTAGGCTGCTGCGCTGTCGAGACCAGTACTGATCTCGTCCATGAACACAACCGATTTGTTACCGAACTGCATTTCGCCCGTGGTCACGCGCTTGCGCTCGCCACCTGAGACTCCGCGCGTCATCGCGTCACCCACCACTGTGTCCTTACAAATCTCCAAGCCGAGCTGCTGTTGAATAATGTCTGGGTAGTGCTTGACCCACGCTTGCGCAGCCTCCAACGCCTCGAGGTTCTGTTGGGGCGTGCCCCTCGTGAACTGATCGGCAGCGTGCTTGGAAAGTTCGCCGCCACAGCACTCATGGGCAAACTCGAGCGTCTCCTTGACCGAGAGCGTTGGGAAATGATAGTCGCGCTGCGTCACGTACGACACAAACTGCGGCACGCGCTTGCTCACTTCGGTGCTCAGCGCACCGTTGTACAGGATCTCACCTTCCACCTTCGTTGCCTTGCTAAGCGGGAAACGGTTGCTCAAGATCCGCATAAGCGATGACTTGCCCGAGCCGGGCTGGCCCAGCACGAGTGTCATGGTGCCAGGCTTAAACACTCCGTTGACATTCTTCAGAATGTGCTTGGTCTCCATGTGCTTCTTCGACGAAAACCCGCTAAAGCTCTTGAGCACTTCGTTCATAAGTGTTGGCAGAATCTCCTCAGTCTTTTCGTTCGATACGAGCACATCGGCCATAATCGTCAAGTTCTTGAAACGCACTTCCATTTGCGGCAATGCGTGGCCGAGACCAGCCTCCATCTTGGTCGAGACGTCGTTGTGGAGCGCGTCGGGACCGTGCGCCATCAGCGCTTTGCCGCTCGTGTACTCGATCGTCGGGTTGCCATGGTACGTGCTCGACATTGGCGGGTTGAGCTTTTCAGACGTGCCGGTCACCATTGTTAGTTAGCAGTGGATCCACACCCGTTAATCGACCGAGACGAACGGGCGTAGGTACAGGGAGGGTGAGCTGTTGGTTGTTGCGTGAGCCGGTCTCGTGGGAAGGAGAGCTGCTCAGGCAGTGGGGAATTGTTGACTGAAGCAACCACTCTAGCATTTTCAATCCTTGGATTTCATCTCCTCTCACTCGCCGCTCTACAGTGCCTGCTTGCGCTTCAGCTTTCGACACCGCCGTCATCCACACAGTGCACCGACTGCGACCCATCAGTCGACCACGAACGGCACTGAACACTGTGGCCGGTTGCGGGTTCGTTTAGGGGCGATTACGCCAACATACTGTTGCGCACTGAGCGGTACCCGCGACTCTCCATTGCTCTAGACGTGCTGCTGACGACGAAGCGACTAGTGCGATTCCTGGCGCACTGCGACGAATCCCGACACCTCATGGCTACTTCCGTAGTAATACACATCTACTTGCTCGTTTGTGCAATTACTATCCTCGATACGTGACTATACATGTAGTTTACTGAAACTTAGCGTGATGGTTACTCCTGGAAAACCATGTCTCTGGCCGCGGGAGTGATCAGTGTTACAGTGTGATTATGCCACTATGTTCAGTCGCGCTTGGGCAATGACGGCCCAAGATCTCCTGTGGAGGCTCAGATGGTGGTGTCGCTGCAGTATATCCTGGCTCCACCAGTCCCGCGAGCCGTGCCTGGTTTTGACTAGTGCGTCATCTCCGAGCTGTAGTCGTGTCGAGAAAGATAGGTTGACCATCACTGGGACGAACTCATCCCGGAACGGATTCTCCCAAAACGATTTTTTTGGAGCTGTTTGAAACCAAAAATACACTACACTGTCTGCTCAACGAAGCGTGCGCCGAATTAAACCGTTTTTGACTTTTTTTGATTGTGTCGTCTGCATCTCAGTCGCGGTGGCAGTCAAGGGGCAATCCTGAGCTGTCGTCTTTATGTTTTCGTCTCCCTTCCGTTGTCAACCTGCGTCTAATCTTCGGCTCCATCCAAGCCCATACGCACTGGTGCATTATTAGAGGTGGAGCAATCGCAGTTGGGAATCCCAACAGCTACAATCCCAGCTTGGGATTGTTGCCGTCCATCATCCATGCTCGAGCTGATGGCGTGGACCAGCTGCACGAGCATGGAAAATCGATGGTTCATGCAACTCATACAGATCTGAGATCATCACGTCACCACGATCATTCAAATGCCGAATCTGGTCGCTGAGGAGAAGTGGGTACCACAGTGTACTATGGATGAAGTTGGAGTTGTCATTCCATTAGCAACTAGCTTTGAGCTGTTCGCAGTCGGTGACCGAGAGACTGGATGCGGCTATAATAAAGCCTTGCTCGTTACCGTACGTAGAAATCGTCCCATCGTTTGTTTCGACACGCGGTTCATAATCAATCGATATTGAAGTACTCGGAAGTGCAGACTTTTCGCATTAGCGATTTAACCGATTGGTTCTTCACGAACCAATCCCTACAAAATACGCACAACGATCGTTTTTTTGTCTCGTGGCCTATTCATAGCGCTTCTGGTAATTGATGAAGCGCATAGTCATTAGTGCACGAAAGCAGGCGCGAGGTCAAGCAGCACACCGATACCTGTCCACTCGCGATCGTACGACAAGTTGTGCTATCCATCCAAAACGTCGGCAACGGTAAGACTCGCGGGAGAGCTGGGGCAAGGTGCTAATCGTCAACTTGCACGCGACGCGGCTCGGTTGCGTTGCCTTGCAGTTTCCGAACACGATCGTCGACAGTTTCTCCATGGTGTACCGCTGCGACGTGATGTAGTCCATCCAATTGTACACCGTCGGGATGGCCGTGGCCGGCGTGTTGAAGCCAGCGAAAAGCGTGAAGATTGACATGAGCTGTATTCCTTCGCCAATCGCCATGTCTGTTGCCGGCAGCGCGAACGTTAGGGAGATGCCGAAGTACGTCATCGCCAGCAAGTACAACCCGCTGATGACCCCCCAGAAGAAGATACACCAAGGCATCGCAGATCCCGCCGTCGAGACACTGTTGGCAGCGTGCAAAATTTTTTCCTATAACGACGATCTCAAGACCATCCATCTATTCTTCGACTTGAAAGCAGAAGCAGTCCAGTTTGAACACCTGCAACTCCCCTTCCGCAACACAGCAGACTTGGACTCCTCACCCGGAACACGCACGGTTTCAAGGAGCATAATCGCCAGCTCTGGATGATGACCTGAACGTAAAAACTGAACGGTCGAAACCTAGACTACACCATCGTACAAGAAATTCGCGTAGGATCGTCGCAAGAAGTGGCACAGCTTCAACGTCAATGGGCCAGGACGTGGAGCCTCTTCCACAACCCAGATCAACCGCTATGTTTTTGGAGCACCGGCATGGAGTTCGGAGTGGCGATTCTGCTGCGACCGGGAGGCAATTAATCGTTCACGGAGCGACAGGTTGAAGGCCGAGTTACTGCGATCGAGGACGCACGAATGACGATAGTGAACGTGTGCGGGCCCAATGACCGAGTCGACCGAGAAGAATTCTTCACTGAACTCGGGAGCAACTGCGAGGCACCAACACGATGTTGATCGTAGCCGACGCCTTCAACTGTGTGCTTGATCCGACCCATGACCGCGTGACCACCAGACCGTCCTGGCACAACCTAACGGAGAGCCCGACGCTTTCCAGACTGGTACTCGCGTTCGGTTTCTGGGACTCCGAGGAAATCATGGCGGAAAACACGGATCAAACACGCGATCACTTACCTACCAACAGCACGAATATGGAGCCCGAATCGACAGAAGCTACGTTAGCAGAAAGTCGGCGAATTAAGTCACCGGCACGACGACAGTGACACCCAAAGTGGACACGGATCACATGGGGCACGTCACGTGGGTTGCGAGACCCGACGATCAACGCGCTCACCCACCCATCATCTGACGACAACCAGAGATAATTAGGGACGAATCAGTTAGGCACTAACCAGAATTTTGAACTCACCGCAGGCAGCCAAGCGATCATGGGATGTACGGTCCGACATGTCAGCGAAGCACTGCGATCCATTAAACGCACCCAGGAGAAACGAGCAAGGCGCGCAAGATCAAAACGGGAGCGGCGGCTCAGGGCGCGTCTCACGACAATGAAGGAGGTGATCCAGTACGAATAAAAGCGCCTGCAGGGACGCAACCAGCGGGGCCGGGGACTCAGACTCATCAGGGCCAGGCCAGCAGCGGAGACCCTATTAAAGCGACTCGGACAACGGGAGCGGCACAAAATCACGAGCTCGACGGTCTAGCCGATCTCTCTTTGGCGAACAAAATGGCTACGGCATTGAGTCCTTTTCTCAGTCGCTCCCATGCGACCACCACCACCAACCGCAGCTGAAGACGGGCTCTACAACATCCCGGCTATCAAGACTACGACACAGGCCGACAATCAGATACTCACGAGGTCGATCACGGTGGCGGAGGTCACGGCGCCGATCAAGGAACTTGGAGCGCAGGAAGTCAGTGGAGCGGGGCGGTTAAACAACGATTCCTACAAAGAGTGAAACGAACTCCTTGCCCCCGCGCGATGAATTAACCGGATCGTCGAAGGCCAAGCGACACCGCAGTCTTTCAGTGAAGCAATTGTCGTGCGGTTGCCGAATCAAGGGAACTCGACCGACGAGATGAACTACAGGCCAATTGCGCTGCTACATTCCAGCTACAAGATCCTCAACGACTTCGTCCGAGGTAGGGAAATGGCGGACAACATTTTTCTCATGCAGGCGATTCTAGCGCAGCAGTACGATAGCGACATTGGTGGCATCAACGACTCTACCGTCGTCATCCTGCTTGACTTCAAGAAGGCGTATGATACGCTCGACAGAGAATTCTTCAACCTCATTGAACGCCTTCATTTTCAGACCACGGCCCAGTTTCTAATTAACGGAGATCTCTCCGACAACGTGCAAGAACGCACAGTCATCCGCCAGGGGTGCCCGCTCGCACCTTTACTCTTCCTGATCGCTGCAGAGACCCTCAAGTAAGCGATCGCTCAGACGCCGGGTCTGCAAGGTATCACGCTCGGCAGCGACGAGATGACTTTCGAACACGTCTTCTCATCATTTATTGACGACTCCGTCGTTATCGCAGCGCGAGGAGACATGGTACCGGTTGCCGAAACGACATCAAGAAATTCACGGCCCTCTCCGAGCTTCAAGTCCAACTGCAGAAAAGTAACGCGATCCTATTCGACACACACTTGCCACCAGTCACGTTGGCGCCTTTCCGACCGTAGCCCTGGGTTCGACTGTCACTTACTTGAGAGTCGAAGTTGGGCTCGGTGATGTTGTCAAGGCCAATTGGGTGAAGCGCACGCAGAAACTCGAAGCCAGTCTCAGCATCGCGAGCCGCCACACCACTAGTCTCAGGGACAGGGCAACGGTACTCAACCTATGGTTTGCCGGCCGTACTGTTTACGGCCAAGTATGCTAGCCCCACCGCGAATACGCTACAGCAACTTGACGGCTTATGTGGAGACGATATCTGTCGCACGGAACGATTTCATCATCCAGCATCCGAGCCCAGAAGATAGCGGCGCCAATTTTGCACTCAACACAGACGAACTTGGCCTCGGACTCCGAGACTTCAAGGAAGAAATGATCAACCAAGCAGCGCGGACAATCCTAATGGAAAGCCAGGAAGTGAGATACGTATTGGGCAGCCCTCCCGAGCTCATCCGCATAGCACTCGGCAGCAGCAAGGACCTCCTACTGAGCTACCCATCGGCAAAGCAGCAGCTACCAATTCAACCTTGGACGGGTAAATGCAGCTACTCGCACTGGGATGGACGCGAGTCAACGTCAGTATCGCGAAGAGATATGCGCTAAACCCAACAATAACCAGTGCGAAACGAAGATTGATCCGAGAGACCAGTACGACCACGGACGGTCTCTGCTGGATCTCGTCCCGAGTTGGCCGGTTCACATTCAGCAGAGCTGACGCGGCAAAAGAGCTCGGAAAAGCAGAAAATATTCCGCCCAACCACATGAAATACGCAGCTTCTGGACGTCTTTACCTTGAGCTGACAACCCATGGATCGTCGATGGACAAGGGTTTAGTCCCGCTACACAGATATTCCGTTGATCAAGATCAGGAACCTTCACTAGCTCGATCTACATCCCAACGGAGTCGGCAACTACACTTCACCAACCCCAGCGCAAGAAATATTCTTAGACTCCGTCAGTTTCAGCCACGTGCACAGCTGGGTTCACAACGAACCCAGCTGTGCACGTGGCTGAAACTGTCTCCTCAATTCTGGCTTCAACGAAGCAGACCCAATGAGTTTGACGAACGCACGCGTGTACGACGTCAACCACATCCGCTATTTTCCCAATGTAAATGGTGCTTCAACCACGCAGCCACCGACGGCGACCCAGCGCAGCTCAGGGGTAGCGCACTTCACGAAAAATGGGCCAACATCACGCCTAACAATCGACCGGACGACTAAGTGCTCGCAACGACAGGCGGTTGAGGCACACCGGTTGATTTCTGCCTCGCACACGGAAAGCTCAAGACTCATGCTGATCTTAAAGCGCTGCAACAAGCCGACCATGGGCTCGTCATCCTTGCTGGCCATCCCGACCTACACGGACCAACGCTACTCGTGGGCAGGGAGCCCTACAAGAACCCGCCATGCAAGCAAGAACTCAAGACAGCCCTGGGGCTCGCCCATAGTGGCGGACGAAAACATGAAGGACTACGCTTGTTATAGAGCGACTGCAGAAAAATATAATCGAGACCCTATGCTTCACGATGCACAGCGATCCTGCACCCTACAAGTACTATCAGCAGTGGAAGGCGAGACCGAATACCAAGCCACCTTCAGGTACCGACTCGCTCTAGGAGCACTCAATCTGAGAGGGCAAGAAGACGAAGTCTCTGCTGCCCACGCGCCACCTGCAGCGCGTCCGCACGACTACTGGAAATCTCGTACGTTGTCTGGACTTGTCCCGTCGCTCAGCGCATTTGAAACTTAGTTGCACGCAATGGGCAAGACGAAAAGATCCCCACGGGACCACAGATAGACTTAGTTTTATAGTGGAAGGGAGATCCCGAATTTAGCGAAAGCCATCCGTCAAGAGCTGCACCAAGAACACCCCAACCATCCATCACAGAGTGCTCAAGCAACCCGCTCAGAATAGGGCATCATCCAATCGGTGACTCCAAGCACCTTTGGCTCCACCGAAACGCTACCGCCTTTCAAGACACTGCCGACAGCGCGAACAGCGTAGCGGCCAAAATCTGGTCACTACCGAGCACCAAATCAGCAGCCTCGCACCGCCAACTGAAAGACCAGCGAGACGTTCGACGGCGGCCGATGCTTCCATGACCTGATAGGCATGCTCCAAGCCGATACAGAGCTGGAGACAGAAGCCGCGCACGCTCGACTATAGCACCATGGTGGTGGCCCGGGCAATCCCGGCACCAGTGGCGCTGGCAGCGCCATCTTCGAGCAAGCCCCTGCACCGACGAGTGGCAGGTGGTGTGGTGGGCAACCACGTACGTCGGAGATTCTGTGACCAGCAATCATGCCGAGCATGTCGGCCCAACAATCGGGCTACAAGAGTGCGCCAAACGTTATGGCCATACCAAGAACGCCATCGACATCATCGGCGACAGCCATATAGTGACCTCACAGATTCAGGACCAAGCAAAGTGACCAAACCAGCTTCCATCGACCAGTCGGCCAATCTAGAACAGCACTACGGAGTCTCTACTACCATACACAGCACCACACGCGTCGAGCCGGCAACAAGGTCGCCGACTGGCTTGCCAACTATGCCATGGACACGAGATCCACCACAACGTCCCACATAGTGGCACCACTAGTCAGCTACCGAATCCATGCCGAGCTACTTCCGCACACTATCACTGACTCCGATCATCAATGGCCAGCATCAACACCTCGATCACCGACGTCAAGTGTTCAGTTCCAGATCCAAACGATCCCACCCCATAGCACGCAGAATCCCACAGCCGAACAAATCCTGTCGTTAAGCCCGTACAGACACCCACGAGTCGGAGTATGTAGGTAGGAGTTGGTAGATTTCCTATCAAATATGCCCTAACTTTCAGAAAAAAAGATCTGGTGGCGTATATTGCTGATACCAAACACTCTTTTGTAAGTCAGTACGACGGCGCATTGGATGGAGATCGCTCGCTGCCCAGGATGGTAATTGATTCGCAAGTAGTACGAATCAAACTGGATTTCAAGAGATGTGTCGATGATCGCGAGATGAAACGCCGCAGCGCATGGCCGCGCAATCGCTTCGTCCCGAAACTACCTTCGTTTGGCGACGTTTGTGATCAGTTCGACCCGCATCATTACCTTACATGAGCCCGAAGAGAAGCCCGGAGATGGTGGAGTGGATCATTGTTTCGCTCTAAAAACATTTCTCCAGCCAGGCTTGTCAGTTTTTGGCTGCTGCACGAATGAGTGTGTGAGTCGCTATCGTAGCGCCCCCATTCACGGTAAACGATAGACTTCGTGATGTGGGGATGTATTAATGGGGCTAAAAACATGAATTCGATGCAGGAAATACAGTTGGAGAATGCAGGTAGAGTCGATGCGCCGTGAGGTGTTTTATCTCTTCTGGTGGTTGATGTAGCGGAGGGACAAGAGACCAAAGAATAGGAAGGCCGCCGCAAAACCCACGATCACGACTACATCGCGCCACACGTTGTCGTACGTCATACCGTACACAGTGTGGAGGAACTCGGACACACTGAGGTCCTTTGCCACGGTCGGTGGCGCGTTCTTGAGCGCCTTGCAAGCGACACGGCTTGGA
>JAADVD010000656.1:0-10514 GCA_023334535.1 Pythium vanterpoolii
AAAAGACAAAAGACAAAAGACAAAAGACAAAAGACAAAAGACAAAAGACAAAAGACAAAAGACAAACTCATTAGGCCGGAAAGAGTTTCTTGTATGGCATCCTCAAGCTTGAACGAATTGCACCCGCACCTCGTCATGCAGGAACATTTTCCATAAACCCGTCATGTAGAACATACCCCCGTCATTAGGAACGAATATACCTGTACCTCCGCTAAGTGGAATGAACTCGATCCGCATATTCTCCTGAACTTCTTTTTTATCGCCGATGCATGCCGGCCGCCGTAACGCCCAGAGCGAAAAAGGCATATGGTACAGTATCCGTCACGGCATTCCCCCTTCGAGCCGTTCCGCGGGCGCGGCCATGACGCTAGGCCGGCCGGGTTCGAGGGCTTCGATGCCGCGTGAGAGGAGAAGCGGCCCATGATAGACATTTTGCTCGGCGTCATTGGTTGTTACGGCGTTGCGGCGGCAGCGGTTCATATGGCTTCTTACGTCATGGCCAAGGTTCCCCGTGCCGATAAGCATTACATTCTGATGACCCGGAACGATGAATTGCGGCTGGAAGGATGCATCCGTTCGCTTCACCGGTTTTCCAAGCTGACGGGAACTTCTGTCCGGATTACCGTGTGGGATCGAGGATCGACAGATGATACCGCCTATATCGCTACGCGTTTCGGAGACGGGATTCGGCTGGTGACCGTTTCCGACATGGACAGCGGGAACATTCGTGAGAGAGCGGGAGAACAATCGGAATCCGAATCGGAGAGAGGTCGGATGGGAACGGTCGGAAGCGAAGCGAGTGAGCATGGATCGGCATGGATAAGCGAAGCGGATGAGCTTGGAGCGGGTTGGGTGGAAAACGAAGCTGGCGGGCTTGAATCGGCATGGACGGGTAGCGAAGCGGATGAGCTTGAATCGGCATGGACGGGAAGCAAAGCTGGCGAGCCTGGGGCGGCATGGCAGGGAAGCGGCGGTGCCTCGGCCTCCTCGAAGCGCCGATCCCTCGAGGACTCCGAAAAAGGTGGACGCGACAGGCTGTTGTGGAGCCTGCGCAGCCATGGAATCGTAAGGGAGCAGGATCAGCCTGTGCTGGTGGATCTGGATCTTCCCGAGGATTGGTTCAAGCTGCCGTTCTGAGAAGGAATGGAGCCTGCGCTGTCGAGACGCAGAAAGATTGAATAGCCAATCGGCGCAAGCTCGGTTATACTAGGGCTGTATTTATTTAAGAGCGGAACAGGTGAAGCACACCCGTCGGCGGCGAGCCGCAGGGGTGTGCTTTTTTTGCGTCCTCCTGCCCGGGCATGCGGTTCCGTGAGGGAGGATGAGCATATGGAGGCAGCGGTATACATCAGCCGATCGTTGTCGGGGAATTGGCAGGCGGGTTTGACCATCGTTCCGGAGATCGATCGGCTGTGGTTGCTGAACGCGAAGTGGAGGAAGGAGGCTTGCAGCGCCGCTGGAGAGGATGCTCGTCCTGGTGCCGAGGAAGTGCTGGCATGCGGCAAACTTCCGCTGGATACGGCCGTCCGGGCTGCGGAGCTGTGGGAAGAAACCGGTTTGAGGAGCATCGGTCGCCGGCAGGCTGCGGAGATGCTGGCAGGATGCGCAGCCGAAGCGGAACGCCAACGCGGAGAAACGGAGCCGGCTCCACAGCGGCAGGTAGTCCGCTGGGAGGCGGACTGGCCTGCAGCTCCGGCTGCAGCGCCGGGCGGAGCGGCCGAGCTGGCGCGCGCGGCCTGCGCAGCCGCAGCCGCGCTGCAAGGCCGCGCGCTGCTTCGCGGCGAGGCGCATGCGCTGCTCGGCGGCGCCGGAGGAGCTGCCGGCCGCTGCGACGCCGCGCTGCAGCTAGCGGCGCTGCTCGGCCGGCTGCGCCTCGGCAGCGCTGTTGCCGCCCCAGCGGGGCCGGGGCGGCGCGGCGGCTTCGCCGCCCTCCGCTGCCGGCGCTGCGGCAGCGGCAAGGCGCAGCTGCGGCGCGCGGAATGCGCGTCGTGCGGGCGCCGCAGCTGCGCCTACTGCGAGGCATGCCTCGCCATGGGCCGCAGCCGCGAATGCGGGCTGCTCGTGCTGGGCATGCCGCAGCATAGCCGGCGGGCGGCAGCTCCCGCCCCGCCGCAGACATTGCCGCCGGCGGCGGACAGGCTGCGGCGCTGGCGGCTGAGCCCCGCGCAGAGCGCCGCAGCCGCAGCCGCGCTGCAGTTCATCGAGCGGCCGGCTCAGCCCGGCTCGGACCATTCCGCAGTGCCTGCAGCGGCTTTGTCCCGGCCATCCGTCATGAATGCTGTCCCTCTGGACACTCGCTCGGACGATTCGGCAGCGGCGGAACAGGCATATGCCGAGCGAGGCCGAGGGAGTTCCGTGGTGGCAAAGGTTCAAGCTCTATTGTTCGATTTGGGCGGAGCTTTCCGTTCCCGCCTGTTCAGGCCGGCTTCTCCTCTTCCCGCATTCCTGATCTGGGCGGTGACCGGAGCAGGCAAGACGGAGATGGTGTTTCCGCTGCTGGAGTCGGTGCTCTCCAGAGGAGGCCGGGTGCTGGTGGCGGCGCCGCGCCGGGATGTCGTCCTGGAGCTGGAGCCCCGCGTCCGAAGCGCCTTCCCGAATCATCAGGTCGTCGCTCTCTATGGAGGAAGCTGCCAGCGATGGGAGAGCGGCTGCATTACGCTGGCGACGACGCATCAGCTGCTCCGCTTCCGGGAAGCTTTCGATCTGGTTGTCGTGGACGAGATCGATGCCTTTCCTTATGCGGGCGATCCGCTGCTGGCCCGCGCCGCCGCCGCCGTCTGCCGCCGCGGGGCGCCGGTCATCCTGCTGACGGCGACTCCCGGCAGGAATCTGCGGCGGCTCGCCCGAAGCGGCCGGCTGCCGCATGCCAAAGTACCGGTCCGCTACCATGGCCATGCGCTGCCGGTTCCCCAGCGTCTCGCCTGCCCGCCGGCAGCGCGTCTGATCGAAGCGGGGAGCCTCCCCCGCAGCCTGGCGAAGGCGATCCGGATTTCTCTGGCGAGGGATGCCCAGATTTTCGTATTCGTCAGCCGAATCCGGCAGGTGGAGCCCTTGGCTGCCCGTCTGGCCGCCTGGTTTCCCGGCACGGAGGTGGCGGGCACCCATTCCCAAGATCCCGAACGCGGCGACAAGGTGCTGCGCTTCCGCGAACGTGGCATCCGGCTGCTGGTCACCACGACTATTCTCGAGAGGGGAGTGACGGTTCCTAAGAGCGACGTTTTCGTCCTGGACGCCAATGACCGCATTTTCGGAGAAGCATCGCTGGTGCAGATCGCAGGCAGAGCGGGCAGATCGTCGGATGACCCCGGAGGAAGGGTATACTTCGCGGCGCCGGAATACACGGGATCTCAGGCGGGCGCTATCCGTCAAATCCATGCCATGAACCGGCTGGCCGGCGGCGGAGCGCTCGGAGGGCCCGACTCGGCCTGCCAGCCGGAGCGGGGGGGCCGATGATGATGGCCAAGCACGACCGTCCCGCGGCCGGGACCGCAGGGAGAACAGGTCCATTCCTGCCGGGAGGAGAGAAGCCGTCCTTTTCAGCCCCGCTGCTGCGCCGTCTTCTGGACCTTCTCTCGCCGGCACCGGCGCGCTGCATCATGTGCGGCAAGCCATACCGGCCGGGAGTCCCCAATTCCCAGGGCATCTATGCGACGAGCTCCCTGCCTCCGGATGCATTTCCGAGAGGCTGGCAGGATTCCCTATGCCGGCCATGCAAGGCAGGCATTCCCTGGATCCGAAAGACGGCCTGTCCGGTGTGCGGACGCCCGGAACAGTGCGGGGATTGCCGGAGACGGACTAACGGGGGGCTGCTCCGCAACCGGAGCTCCGTCCGCTATGATTCTTTCATGAAGGAGCTTCTCGCGAGATATAAATACAAAGGAGACGAGGCGCTGCTCCCCCTGCTCGGCGCCATGCTGCTGCCCGCTTATGAGCAGCTGGCCTCGGATGCCCTCGGCATGAGGGCGGGCCAAGGCCTCTCACGCCCGGCATTTGATTTGATTGCGTATGTGCCGGTCAGCCCGGAACGTCTGCGCGAGCGGGGGTTCAATCAGGCGGAGCGGCTGGCGCATCGGCTCGGCCTGCATGTCGGCTTGCCCGTAGCAGACCTGCTCCGGCGGCGGGAGGAACGTGGGAAGATGAGCTCCAAATCCCGGAGCGAGCGACTGCAAGCTTCCGAGTCCTTGTTCTCTGCCTCAGCGGAAGCGGAGACGCTTCTGCAGGCAGCCGCTCTAAACCGAGCTTCGTACCCGGGCGCTTCGCCCTCTTCCGTCGCGCCGCTGAGCCTTCTCATCGTGGATGATATTTATACGACGGGAGGGACGCTGGACGGCTGCGCCAACGCGCTGCATGCAGCTTCGCCTGTGCCGCTCGATATCCGTTCCCTTGCTTGGGCGCGGGCTTGAGAGCGTCCTATTTCTTTTTTTGTGCAATCGCTCCCCGCCCTCAAGAGGCGGCGGAGCTGTTTGGCATGTCTTCAGCGTCTGCCTGCGGAACGTTCCCAGGTCTTTTCGGCCTCTGCATTCTCTATACAAGGGTTCCTCATGCAATTCCCAATACATTCCTGCCATCCTGGACTCCAATGTGACGCTCTCTCCGCCGATAATAGAACTACACAGTCTGGTATCATGAAAGGGGCTTGGCCCATCCGATGAACAATCTCGACAATTGCCCGCGCTGCGGCAGGCTGTTCGCCAAAAACTTCCGCGATGTCTGCCCTCAGTGCATTCGGGAAATCGATCGCGAATACGAGCTCTGCTCCGACTATCTCCGCAAGAACCGGGGCACGGCCATCAACGAGCTGTCCGACATGACCGGCGTCAGCATCCGGCAGATCACGAAGTTCATCAAGGAAGGCCGTATTTCGCTAATCGATTCTCCTAATTTGAGTTATCCATGCGAATCCTGCGGAATTTTGATCCGCGAAGACCATATGTGCGAGTCCTGCCGGGCCCGCCTCAAGAACGACGTGCGTCGAATGAAGTCGGCTGAAGAGGAAGCGCTCCGCAGCACATCGGCCTTAAGGGCCTATCAGAGCAAGAATATAGGCAAAGATCGTACTTGAGTACGGGATGAAATTCTTGTTTATACGATAAATATAGGACTTGACAATTAGTCCGACCGCTCTATTCAGAAAGCTTTTGGGCAGGCCGATAATACGTGTAGAAGCCAAGGCCGATCAGAAAGCCCAATAACGAGGTGAATGGCAATGAAAATAAATGAAACCGGCAGGATCCTTCCTGTCAGCGCTTATCAGAAGACAGGCGCCGAGAACCGGGTGCAGGAAAGCGCCCGTCCCCGCAAGACCGACCAAGTGGAAATTTCCGAGGAGGCCAAGGAAATGCTAGCCAGCCGCCAGCCGGAAAGCGCCGAGCGCAAGCAGCGCATCCAGGAGCTGAAGAACGAAGTGGCTTCCGGCAATTACCGCGTAGACGCCCGCAAGATTGCCGACAAGCTATGGGATCATTTGAATTCTTGAGGAGCGAAGCATCATGCCGATAGAAGCGATTATCGATACGCTGGAGCAGCAGGATGCTCTTTATTCTCAGATGATCGAGCTCGCCGACCAAAAGACCCCCGCGCTCGTAAAGGGGGATCTGGATGCCCTGAATGCGCTCCTGATGAAAGAACGCAAGCTGGTGAAAACGGCCGGCGAGCTGGAGGAGCGCAGGACGACGCAGGTGAACATCCATTTTTCCAAGCTGCAGCTCCGGCTTCGCAGCGGCAAGCTCGCCGACCTGATCCGGACGGTCAGCCAGCCGGAGGACAAGCAGAAGCTGACGGAGATCCAGCAGGAGCTGAGCGGCAAGCTGGAGCGGCTGAGAATGAAGAATGAGCATAACCAGCAGCTTTTGCGGCAGTCGCTTGAATTCATCGAGTTTTCCCTTGAGCTTGCCAGCGACCAGCCTCACGACGACTATACCTATATCCATCCGCAGGCAGGCCCGGGCGGTTACGCCAAGGCAGGCATGTTCGACAGAAAAGGCTAGAGGAGGACAGCCCTAATGGCTTCCACTTTTCACGGAATCGAAACGGCCAAGAGAAGCCTGTTCACGCAGCAGACGGCTCTCAACACGGTAGGCCACAACATATCCAACGCCAATACGGCAGGTTATACGCGCCAGCGCGTGAACATGTCGGCGGCGACGCCGATGGAGCCGTTCGGATTCTTTCATTCGACCGCTGCCGGACAGCGCGGCACCGGTGTCGAGGCTTCCACGATCACCCGTCTGCGCACGAGCTTCCTGGATGATCAATTCCGGGGCGAAACCCAGGCCCAGGGCAGCTGGCAGATCCAGGCGGAGACGCTGGACAAGCTGGAGAAGATCGTCAACGAACCGTCCGACACGGGACTGCGTACTCTGGTCGAGAAGTTCTGGTCCTCCTGGTCCGATCTCAGCAAGGATCCGGGCAACATCACGAATCGCCAGATCGTCAAGCAAAATGCGATCGCGCTGACCGACTCGTTCAACCAGCTGAGCAAGCAGCTGACCGATCTCAGCGGGGATCTGACGAACAGCGCGGATACGAAGGCCCAGCAGGCGACTTCCATCCTGTCCTCGATCGCAGATTTGAACGGCCAGATCAAGCGCATGGAAGGCATGGGCGACCAAGCCAACGACCTGCGGGACAAGCGGGATCTGCTCACCGACCAGCTCTCCAAGCTGGTCAACGTCAACGTGACCGAGACGGCCGATGGGTATTCCATCGCCATGGGCGGCGCCAACCTCGTTGCGGGAACCGTCAGCTCGGTGCTTACCGGAGCGGGGCTGGAGGCTTCCTATCAAGCGGGCGATCTCCAGGGCGGCGAGATTTTCGGCACGTTCAAGGCGCGCGACGCCAACGTCAAAGGGCTGCAGACGCAGCTGGACGTTTTGGCGAATACGCTGGCCAACGGGGAATTCCAGGTCACTGTACCGAAGGGCTCCGTCCTGCCGGGAACGACCGTCCCTCTGGCGGACGATACGATCATGACCGTCAAAGGAATCAACGGCTTGCACAAGCTGGGGTATACGCTGGAGGATCCTGCGACGGCAGGGCTTGATTTCTTTACCTTCGATACGGCCGGCGGAGCGACAGGCATTACGGCAGCCAGCATCAGGCTGAATCCCGCCATCAATTCCGATCCGAACAAGATCGCCAGCTCCATGCGCACTTCCACGGACGCGGCTGGCGTCACCACCGTCGTCAAAGGCAACAATACGCTGGCGCTGCTGATGGGCGAGGCCAAGGACAAGGCGTTCACGATCGATTTGACCTCTTCCGGAGGCTCCGTATCCTCGGCGACGGTCGGCAGCTATTACAATTCCATCGTCGGCCTGCTCGGCGTCCAATCCCAGGAAGCGCAGCGGAAGTACAGCAATTCAACGGCGATGGTCGATCAGGCGGACAGCAGCAGGCAATCCGTCAGCGGCGTTTCCACCGATGAGGAAATGTCGGACATGATCAAATTCCAAAATGCATACAACGCAGCCGCCCGCTTCATGACCGCGATGGACGAGCTGCTCGAGAAGCTGATCAACGGCACCGGACAGGTCGGCCGCTGACGTTAAGGAGATGAACGGTTATGGCGCTTAGAGTGACCCAGGGCATGATGCATGCCCAGCTGATGAGCAACCTGAATACGAACCTGAGCAAAATGTCTACGCAGCAGGACCAGATATCCACCGGCCGCAAAATCAACAAGGCTTCCGACGATCCCAACGGAATCACCTACGGGCTTCGCTACCGCAGCGATCTGGCGGGCAATGCCCAGTATCAGAGCAATGTCGCCTCCGCCCAATCCTGGCTGGACTTCAACGACACCCAGCTCGATCAGGCGACGCAGATTCTGCAGCGCGTGACCAGTCTTGCCACCCAGGCATCGACAGGGACGAACACGCAAGACTCGCTCGACGCCATCAACAAGGAAATCGCCGAGCTCAAAAACCAGATGACGGATATCGCCAACAGCAGCTTCAACGGCAAATACGTCTTCGGCGGCCAGTGCTTCGATCAAAAGCCTTTCCCGGCCGGAGCGGACGCCAAGGGAATCGCCGCCGACGGCGGAGACGTGACCTATGCGATCAGCGAATCGATCACGCTCAACGTGAACCTGAAAGCCTCCGACGTATTTGGAGCCGCAGACGCAGCCGGCACGACGGACAACGTCTTTTCCGTTTTCGACCGTCTTTCAGCCGCGCTTTCGACCTCGAACTACGGCGCCATCGGCGGCGAGCTCGATACCATCAAAACCCGGATGAACAAAATCATTTCGGCACGCGCGGAGAACGGCGCCCGGACGAATCGGGCGGAGCTGATGGACAACCGGCTGAAGGATATGAACATCAGCCTGACGGCCCTCCAGTCCAAAACCGAGGATGCCGACGTCGAGAAGCTGTTCCTGGATTCCACCGTCAGCCAGAACGTGTATCAGGCTTCCCTATCGGTCGGCGCCAAGATCATCATGCCTTCTCTCGTCAACTTCCTGAACTAGGATGCGGCTGCCGCAGATCCAAATCCAGCAGCAGCCGATCAAGCTCGATATCCAGAGCCAGCGCGCGCAGGTCGATATCCGGCAGCGGAGAGCAGACGTCCAGATCGAGACGTCCAGGCCTCCGATGGAAGCTCAATCCTATCGGCCTGTGCTCAGCATCGATCAGACGGACACCTGGAACGCCATTACCGGCGGCAAGCCGGAGGCGTTCACGCAGCGCATCTATTCCCAGTCGGGCCAATATGCTCAGCAGCATTTGATTCGGACGATTCAGAAGTGGCGGCAGGTATCGGACTTATCCGCAAAGGAGAACCCGATTCCGGATATGGCGGCTGCGGAAGCATTCCGGGAGAGAAGCCCTCTTCCGGTGTACGGAGAGGCGTCCATCTTCAACACCCGGATTCAGATCGACGTCAGGCCGCCGGATATCGAAATCCAGCCTTGGAAGGTCAACATCGACGTCCAGACACATAAGCCTGAAGTGGACTACCAGCCTGCCAAGGTGAACGTTACGGTGGCTCAATATCCGACGGTCACCATCATTCCTCCCCCGCAAGTGGAGCTGATGGCTTGAAGCTTGGCTGGACGAGTTAAAAGGACTTCGGGCACTCTGACCCAAATAACCTTTGCCAACGATTGCAAAAGAGCGATAAAATCGGAATAACGATTTTGTTGCTCTTTCTTTTTCTTGATGATTAACTTCTAATCTTTAATTTTCTTGTCTTGTTATTGATCTTTTATCCCTGGTTATTGATCCTTGATTATTGATCTCTGATTTTTGATTTTTTGATTTCTGGTCTTGGATTTCTGATGATCTTGCTTTCTGATCTTGAATTTCTGATTGTTAATTTATAATTTCTGATCTTGGCTTTCTGATCTTGATCTTTTAGAACTTCTTTTCCTCTTCTTCTTTTCCACAGATCAAGCCGACTATTGGGAGTGATTGAAATGCTGATAGAAACGACCCGTTTCGGGCAATTGGAGTTCCGGGATCACGAGGTGTATACATTCCCTCATGGCATTCCAGGTTTCGAAAACTATAAAAGCTATACATTGATCGATGTGGAGGACAGCCCGTTCTACTATTTGCAATCCATCGAGGAAGGCAGCCTTGCTTTCGTCGCGGTCGATCCCTTTTCCTTTTATCCGGATTACGAGTTCAATCTTCCCGAGCAGACGGAGCAGGAGCTGGCAATCTCAGTTATTGAGGATGTTCGAGTGCTGAATATTGTGAGTATTCAAGGTTCGCTGGAAAAGGCCACGATCAACCTGGTGGCTCCCGTAATCTTGAACGCAGCCGCCCGCAAGGGAGTTCAGATCATTTTGGAGGGGACGGGGTATACGACTCGACATGGTCTGCAAGCTCCCGTCACAACCGCTGGAACGGAGGGAGAAGCCTGATGCTCGTACTCAGCCGCAAAAAGGGCGAGTCCATTCTGATCGGCCATGACATCGAGCTCAGCGTCCTGGAAGTGACCGCCGACGGGATCCGGCTCGGCATTTCCGCCCCCAAGGACGTCACCATTCTTAGAAAAGAGCTCTACGTCGCGATCGAGGATTCCAACCGTGAATCCGTTCAGCGATCCGTTTCTATGGATGACTTGAAAAATCAGATTCAAGCTTTAAATTTATCTAAAAAGCTATAAACAAATCTATGTTCCTCCCCGATATATTCTTTAGAGCAGTTAAAGGGCGGCCGACCTGATAACTGCTTTACCACAAGGATGTGGGACATTCTTTATACTCAGGGAGGAAATGAATCATGATTATCAACCACAATATTTCCGCGGTCAACACGCACCGCAACATGGGCCTGAACCAAACGGCTGCCAGCAAAAACATGGAGAAGCTCTCCTCCGGCCTGCGCATCAACCGCGCTGCCGACGACGCTGCCGGCCTTTCCATTTCCGAGAACATGCGCGGCCAGATCCGCGGCCTCGAGCAAGCTCAACGCAACACGCAAGACGGCATCTCCTTCGTGCAAACGGCTGAGGGCGCTCTGAACGAAGTTTCCGCCATGCTGACGCGCATGAAAGAGCTG
>JAADVD010000657.1:0-10431 GCA_023334535.1 Pythium vanterpoolii
CCCACCAGATAAAAAACTTGATGTCGTTGTTAATTGCTTCATATTCGTTTTCACATTCTACTTGTTATCTTCACACGCGCGCGTACGTGAACGACGACTGCGCGAGCGTCGCCCAAGCCGCAGGCGTTTCAAAATACGCGGTCATACCAGCGCCCGTGGGCGGTGCAAACGCCAATGCACACAGCGTCGCGTCCTCGGTCACGCAGCCTTCAACAACAACCCGCACGTCGAGGCGCGCCGTTGACGCCATCGCGAAATACACAGTGCACCGCGTGCGCAGCAGCGCGCGGCAGCTCGTGGTTTTCGTCAAGTCCTCGTCGCCGACGAGTCGACAGTCGCGGTGACTCGGCCACTGCATGGTCCGCACAGCGATCAAACCAGACGCCTCTCGCCAGGCGCGGTGCGCAGCCAGCAGTTGGCTGTGTGGGGTGGGCACAAACGGGAGCGGAACCGGAGGCACGAAAACGACAGGGGGGTGATGGTCGAGCTCCGCGATGAACGGACACACAGGCGAGACGAGGCTGTGGCCGAGTGTAAGCGAGACTTGTGTCGCGGTCTCGACGAGGCGGAAGGTCTGGGACTCGTAGAGTATGAGCTGCTGCTGTAGCCAAGGCGTGGGCGTGGACGGCCAGCCCCTAGCGACCCACGCCTGTGACATCTCCTGGTTATCAAGGGATGCATTAACCAGCCGCCAGTCGCCCGAGAGCGTCGAGGGATTGCTGAGATGGTCCGTGGATAACGGCGGCGGCGCGTTTGCTATAGACGCCCGCACAGCATTGTAGTAGCGTTCGAACGACGCGAGAAACGGATACTCGTCGTCGTCGTCGTCAAACAGCGAGATGTCGCGCCACCACGGCGAGGCCACGAGCGCGTGCTCGGCCATGCGGATCCACTCTATTAGCGGTGACGGCGACGGCGACGACGTGGGAGTAAGTGGCGGCGCCTCTTGCGGCTGTGGTGTGGAGACCGAGAGGGCGAACGAGAGGTGCGCTTCGACGTGGGGTAGCACAACAGTCAGCATGGTCTCGTAGAGCTCGAGGAGGCGCTTGCACCGACCGGGATCATCGTGGGTCTGCGGTCGCTGTTGCTGCGGTGGCTGGGTCGGCGGATCTTGGTCCTGCAGTCGGGTATGCATCGTCGCACGCATGTCAGCTAGAAAACGGCTATGGTGGACGAGGCGGGCGACCGCATGGAGGAGCACAGCGCAGACACTGGCCAGGCCGGGTGCGACATCGGAGGAGAGGCTGTTGTCCATGAGCACGCGGTAGGCACTGGTGAGCGTAGGGTCCTCCCTGTGCATGGGCTGGAGCCGACTCACGACCGCGATAACGACGCCCAGGGCATGAGCCTGGGCCACGAGATCCCAGTCGCCGTCCGGCGCAATCTCCTGTAGCAACGGGCCGCTGTACCACGCGTCGTCGGGCGTACATTGGTTGGTACTGGCGTGGCCGGAGTCGACCGACCGCGTGCGCTTGCGTCGCGGTCGGCCGGACAGCTCAGCGGACAACGGTGGCGGACGAAGCGAAACAACGTCGGACAAGGGCGTTACAAAGTCGGACGACGACCGGACAAAGGTCGCACGTGGCGTGCCGATCTGCAAGTGCATCATGTCGGCCACGGGCGTCGTCACCGATGGCGACAGGTGCACGTGGCTCAGCGTCAGCGGCGGCGGCACGGCAATCGCGGGCACGGTGGTCCGAACGTCGGGCGATGCGTTCAGCAGCGAGTCCATGCTCATCATGCCACCCCGAAACGGTCGCACGGTCGGACCTGAAGGAGCCGGCGTCACAATACTGACCAGGGCCGCCGCGTCTTCGCTGGGAAACGTCCGGGCACGTGGCTGGCGCGTCAAGCTCGTGGTGGTCAGACTGAATGGCGACGACGAGTAGTAGTCGGTCTGCAACGACGCCGACCGCGTGAGTCGCTTGCGGTCGGGCTGTCCACGGTACGGGTACTGGTACGGGCGGGTCGCATGGAACGGATCCTGCGGCATCGTGATCGCCATGGCAGAGGTGGTGGTCGTGGTCGCGGTCGCTGCCCGTGACAAGCGGCTTGACAGCGACGGCAACCCAAACCCACTTCCACCTCCAACACCAAGTCCGAGGTCAAACGACGACTGCGACCGCAATGTTGGCAGTGGTGTGGTCGTGGTTGTGATGGGGTACTTATCCAAACCAAGCGACTCATCCTCTTCCCCCATCATGGCGCGCGGCGACGACTGCGGGAGCGAGCGCTGGTCGTCCGAGACAGAGTCGGCGAGACTGTGCATCGACGGCGAGGTCCGAAAGGTCTTGCGCGCCTTGCGCGACGACGAAATCCGGAAGGGCGGCGACGCAACACTACCCACACACTGCAGCGTGTCGTTGTCGGTGTTGTCCTGCGTGAAAAAAAAGACGCGAAAGACGTGGAGGTGTTTGCAGTTGAGCCGCGACGACTGCCAGCCATAGTGCCACGACGCGCGGTTGCCGTTAAGGTGGAACCGCGGTTGCGGTGGGGCGGCCGCCGCCGCCACAGAATCACTGGCGCGCGACGCGACGGCCGTGCCCTTGAACCACATCCCAAACGGATTCTCGGACGACTTAAGTTCGCGGAACAAGTCGTGCTGGGCATAGGACTCGCCGGGCAGAATCACTCGATCGGATGCATTGTGCGTTCGGTCGTGCTGGACTTGGTTGGTGGACGGTGGATTTTGGTGGTGTTGGAAGGTGGCATTGTTGGTATCGTCGGATGAGTTCACGTTGGCGTTCGCTGTCGAATGAGGGGACTTGGCAAGCTCCTCGAACCGACCGAGGGCGATCTGGGCGGTGGGCACTGCGCACTCGACCACGAGGCCCGAGCCGCAAAAGCTCTTGGGGTTGTGGCCACCGCAGCAGTGCGGAAAGCACCGGAGATTCTTGTGGCCGCTGGCCTTGTTGCTTCTGTTGATCGTGAATACAGATGCCAACAGTCAACGATTAGCAATTGATGGAAAACTCAACCACATCCAAAGTGCCAACGAAATGGACTCGATGTGTGGACGGGAACTAACACCACCATGACGCACCTCAAATACTCCGCGTTAAAGAGCTCTTGGTCGCATTGCGCGTGCACAAATCGCCCTGCGTTGGTGGATGACAAGTGGCTGACCGACGAGCACGAAAAGATTGACGCGTCGATCACTGGATGATAAGCCGGACCCGGATCTGGTTCTGGATCTGGAGTGGATGAGAACGTAGTTGGCCGTTGGTATTCGTGTTGATCGTGATGGGCGTGGTACGGCCACGGCGCATCAGACCGAGGATCTGCATTGACGCGAGCGAAATCGGTATTGGTTTCTTCCTGTACGTGCTGCGCTCCGGAGTGGTCCAGTGGAGATCGCCACGACGCCATACCAGACAGAGACTCGCGCGTCCGCGTCCAGAAATCGCTCAGCTTTGTTGGAATCCAACGCGAGCGGGCATCTACTGTACCGCGAGACGACGAGTGAACAAGCTTCCAGATCCAAGATCTCGATCCGCGAGAAAAAGAAGACGCTCGTCGGACGGGAAACTGGATTAGGTGGAGGCTTTGGTTGATCTTCTTCGCCCAGCGTCCGGACCGGGAAAAAGAGGATGTTCGGATTGGCGTTTCGTTGGTGTGGACGTGGTGTACAGTGCAGGCAGAGTCTGATTCCTGAGTGGACTTTGTGTTGCGTCAGTGAGTTGACGGGTCGGCGCGACGGAGAAAGAACGCTGCTGTCGAATCAGGCGTTTCAATCGGTCAGTACGGCTTCATACAAAAAGAAAGATCAAACCGTAGCGCGGTCATCTCATCCCATAGTCGCCACTCCATCACAGTACGTACCTCTGAAACTGGGAGAGGATCGGGCGTTGTGAGTCACAGGATCCCAACTGCGGACGTGTGCGAAAGGTGTCCAGACCTCGTGCGTCTGGGAAAACGGTGGCAGTAGAGTAAACCAGCGATGGAAGGAGAACGTCGCAACCTTTTCCGACCTTTGACGACACGACTGCACCACACAGACGCGGATGAATCGAGGCGCTGCACGTCAAGCTCGTGCGACTGTGTCCCTATGCGCTGCTGGATTTTTTGCGCCTCACGAGAGGAAGGGACAGGAATCGACTGCCAGCGCACGTTGTGCCGGGATCTCCCCAAAGTCCGGACAAAGTCCGGAGGACGACACGGTCAATCCATACGTTTTCCGTTCGCGGGGGATCGTGCCACTGTGGCCGAAGCCCAGCGGCGTCGATACTGCCGATGTCAACAAGACGAGCAGCGGTCACGACACCAGCTCGGACAGCTCGGGACATCCTTGTGAGGACTATACTGGACACGTCCAGAGACCACCACATTGGACGCCATTGGACCAATCACCGCAGAGTCCGGTCCGCGTCGTCCAGGCGAGCAGCCACTCTGGGCAGATTGCCGTCAGATACACGCGTGTAACTCACACCCTCACGCCACTAGCGCCGTCCGTGCTTGGGAAAAACTCATGGTTGCTGGACGCCAGTCACCACGGAGTGCGCGACACAGCATGAACAATCGTCAGCCGTCACAACATTACGATTTACAGAAGTCGGTGCACTGCATCAATTCGCGGTGAGAATGACAGCCATCCTCTGAATGTGTTCCTTCAAAAGCACCTCCAAACGTCTAGTTTGAAATATTTGCAACCTGTTTTGAAATTCTTTCTTGTGGTGGTTAGGTTGCACGATGGCACTCTTTCCAGAAAACGTCATGAAGAGACGCTGTGGCCGTGACTGGCTTTTTCTGCTGAAAGCTTTTCGGCCACATCGAAAGGCGACACCTGGCCAATCCACTACGTAGGTCCGCTCGAACCCTTTCCGGGATACGGAAAACAAGTCACGACCGAATGAGGAAAGTAAGTTGCCGATCGCAACCCCTCCCACATGCGTGGCGCTGGACCGCAGCCGAATTCCCGTCCGGTCCAGAGCCTTGGCAAGACCAAACCCTCCAAAGGCCGCGCTTGGTGTCGTGATGTAATCGCCAACCATATCCGGATACAGTACGCCATCAAATTCCGTTGAATAGCGCGTTGTTACTGTACGCTGTTATTATAGCGGCGTTCAAGGCTGAAAACCGATCCCTGGTGTATGTCGCTTTGGGGCGGATCCGACTCGGTGACGGCGTCCATCCGCCGGAGGAAGTGTCTTCCGCGTTTCTGTGTGGCTCGACCATCGTTTCTTTCGCGCCGTCCGTCCGCCTTGATTGTCCAGTGGTGTGTGTGTGCCCCTGGTAACTACATTGACGCAGCCTAATATAGGTTGGGGTAGCTCGCGTGATCTCACCCTGCTTGGACAAGAACCACAAAAGCTGTATATGCACAAGACCATACTAGATCTACTTACAAGCAGTTGCCCCGCTTCGCGAAGGGAGAACATGTTTTGTTCGTGAGGAACTGGTCATCGCTTGTGGAGGCTATTAGGTCCTCAGTTGGAAATAATCGCCAAAATGAGAAATTTTTGTTTCACGGACTACAGTACAATCAACAACGTCACTATTTGACAAACGAATCTGCCCTAAGCCCACACAATTTCATCACGTGCTATTGGCCGGCCTATGGGAAGGAGAATTCATGTTTTGCTGTCGGGGAACGTGTTCATTGGTCAGACTCACACTTCATTTCGACCAATAAGAATTCTACAATGCTTCCCGGGGTTGGAGTAATCGCCATCAGGTGAGTACCAACTCTTTCACCATCACTATTACTTTACTCAACAACTGTCAATGTACTATACTCAAATCCACATCAAGTCATTATCTTGAGTTACATGAAACTTGCGATGACGCCACCCGCCGGCCACGGACAAACGCGCTTACTTATAACTAGCAGTTGCCGCCCGCTTCGCGGGCGGTCAGTCCATTTTGGATAGATGATATTGATGAGAACTAGCTCAGTCACCTGTGCGGCCCGAGGGGTGCGTAGACATGCTGATCATGCGTACCAATTCCTGGCTGTTTCTGTGTCTCACGTAACAAATGGGCAAACTTGCTAAATGCACTGTAATCATCGGTCTATCGTGTATTCACGATTGTGTGCTTGGATACGTCCGAGTAATCAGTTCACTCTCGGTATGTGGGCGTCGCCGTGCAACAACTCAGTGATTGTTCATTCGCACGTGCTAGTGTTGTTGTTGATGGAAGAAACATTCATCCACGCTATGTCGTTCACCACGGTGGATATTTGTACGCTTGATTCGTTGTTGCACAAAAACCTGCTCGCGGGGTACGTCCCGGCCACACTTACGCACAGTTGTGCACGCACATCACGCGATAAGCACTACTCACGTACACAACAAAGCTATGTCTCGACCTCGTACGCTGGGAACATTCGTGGTACATAACCCTCACTGTATGTCGGGATAATCCCCGCGCGCCCGGTCCGTACTTCTACGGATGACACGTCCTTGTCCACCGGGCGAGTGTCTCACAATTGGCACGGAACACGACCTGACCACGCGGCGTTCTTGTACAGTGGTTACCTCCCACACGCTAGACACGTTCTCTTTCTCCTTGCGCATACTCACACTCTCGGCACGTCACGAATCAACTCTTCGTCTCACGTCAGACATGTGCACGTACGTCGAACACGCCGTCACATGTCGATCAGGTCTATTCACGCGTGGCCCACCTGAACAGCCCGTATTTTACCGACTGATGCATGTATTTTACCGATGTATCATGTATTAACGCTTTTTAGTAACCTTGGCTCTGATCTTCCGGCTTATTGTGCGCCAATGCTGACGGGAACCTTACGTAGCGGTGGCGGAGGTAGCGGCGGGCCCATCACAACCAACGCAGCTCGTTCTATGCGGCTATGTTCTTCGGTTGTTGGGGGCGGGAGAGGACCAAACCGGCGCCAAAGCAAGACGCGCATCTGGCCCATTCTCACACGTCTCGCAACGATTTCTCGGTATTCGATCGTAGGATTGTAAGAGATAGTAATGTGGGTAAAAAGAGTCACAGTAGGCACAGATACGACGCGGGCTAGTCGTGTTGTCGAGGTCGACTTTCACTTGAGGAAGCAGGGCACAACACAGTTTACACTTCCTACTTCCTGGGATGCTGTATCATGAACGGTTTGACTGATGGAGTTGTCATTTTATGGATTGTACAGTCAAATCGGTTTGTAGTGTTGAGATAGTGGTCCTGTAAAAAGCTACATATCTTTGATCTTAACTATTCTTTGTCTCAGTTATTAATGCCGGTCGTAAAGTTGGACTGAGCTTATCGCATAACAAGAATCTGCCATCGGTATGGGTGAAGGGTAAGAACCGTTTTGGCGTTCAGAGACAACTTACAGATATGAATAAAACCAAATATTGGTAAAGCTACGATTCTTCGTCACTCGGCACATCGTTTGCATCAGAAATCTCTGCGGCGTCAGCAGCCGAAAATATACTCGTCTTCAATGTTGACACAGTGTTCGACATACTTTTGCCATTCTGCTGCATTAAACGAGTACATGCTCGTGATAGTCTGGCGCAGAAATAGGCACGTAAAAGTCGGGTACAACCATCTCTCTCTCGTATCGTTCTCATACGGCTCGCCATGCTAAATTTTCGCACGAATATTTTCCACTGTACGCTCACTGATGAAAAAGGCCGACGCTAGAGCGCGTCAGCTGAATCCGTTGACCTTGAGAGAGCCCCTGTTCGACGAAATTTCGACAGTTGTCAATGAGCTTTGCTGGTTCTTTGCTAACGACGCGAAATCGACGACGACGCTTTGCGGTTGCCATCTGGCTCGCGTGGTACCACCTTTTTATCTTAGTGTTGTGGCTGAACGGCGAGTCGATGGATATCAAGCGATGGAGTTGGGGTGTCAATTGTTCAATACGCCACTTTTCGTCCACGTCAAGCGACATTCCGCAACGAATCATAGCCTTGCGGGTGTAAGAAATCTCGATTTTGTCACGGTTAGTGTTGTATTCCTGCACAACCTCAGCCGCCAGTGTCAAAAAGTATGACTTACCCGGATTCTTGAGCTTTCCTGACCAGTTTCCATTACTGCGAACCTTGTCTTGCCACTCGTTTTGGTTAATCAACTCGAGTTTCTCGGCGTTCCACTTTCGCGACCAAATATTCTTGAGCTTGGCGATGACGAAAGAGTCTGCTGGTTGGCATAAATCGGTCGAGTTCGCTGGTAAAAGCCTGAGTCTCACGTTTAAACCGGCCAGTTCCGCTACGCACTGCTCGTTCTTCAGGTGACCACCACAGTTATCGAGATAAACGACTTTTTTCTCCTCTTGATATCCGCACGAATTGCTCTCCTTTCAGTCAAAAAATACTGCCGGAAAACTCGCTAATCCATCCATCCTTTGGCCCCGTCCAATAGCAGACGCCACCAATGTTGTCCGGAACCCCTTGAATTGGATACGAGGTGTTGGCGATCGTAAAAATCATCCTGGGCGGATGCACACGAGCTGATGGACCTCCGCTAAGGCGAACAACCATTGTCTTCCCTTATCCTCCGGACACGACTTCCACGTACTTGATTGACGTTTCCCCAACAAAGCCGAGAGTTCTGCCCTTGTCGAAATCGAAACAAAGTGTGTCTCGTCGATGTTCTCGCCGCAATCTTCATTTAGATCACCACTCTCGAAACGGCGTTTTTACTCACCGAGGTGCTGGGCGACTGCAGCTTAAATCGCGGCGTTTCTCAGGCGACACTTGTGTCTTGTCGGTATGGGCACGGAGCACAATCTGGTTCTTCTCCATATATGTCTGGATCCACCGTGGAGTTATTTTGTCCTTGAGCAAAACACCATTTCCATCTGGACTGTGCTCAGTGTACATTTCTTTCGACTCCGTCAGAACTTGAACGGCAACTTGGCGCAGAAGAGGCGAATCAAACTGTAGCCCGGCCTTGCGCAGATGACAAAACTCAGATAGGACACGTGGGTACATCCACATCACCCAGTGACTCACCTTACCACGTTCACTCAGAGGCTTGAATCTGATAAGCTGACGGCCGTTCTGCATCACTTTTGACACCGTTACAGACCCTCGAGGCAAACTCAGCAAACTCTCGCGCGCCTTCCACCACCTAGCGGCCTTTCTCAAGTCGGACTGGCACGATGACGAGTTGAAGACATTGGGGAAAGCATCCACAATAGTTGCAATCAGTGTTTTGGTGCCGTCGGCAAACTTGGATTCCATCCAGCGCACAACGCGCCGTCTGTTGTGAATAGTACTTACAGATTGGCGCGCCTTTTGCCGCTTTGGAGTGGCTAAGCGGTCACTCTTCGCATCATTGCTAGACGCACTGTCGCAGTCGCTGCCTTCTGCAACATCAGCGACCTGCTGATGGGCGGCGTTATTTTGGTCGTAACAAGCTGTATCGAAAGCCGCGATTGTTGGAGAGGCAGAGTCAATGACCCCTGCAGTCTGGAGCTGCTCGTTGGACGGACACAGCACAGGCTGGCCAAATTCTTCGTCGCATTGTGGCATGCCACACCAAAGATCCATATGTGCCGAACATATCGGGCATGCGTGAACAGGGCCGACGTCCTCGTGGCATCCGCCAAACGGTCGCTCACTCATTGTGTTTTGTATGTCAAGTTTGCCAACCACAGTTTTAGGACACTAACTTAGGTGTCATTATTTTGAGTTTTGGCGAGTGTGTGATTCACACGTAGATTAGTGTCCATGACACTAATTGCGGTATGACACTAATTCTGAACGGACACTAAATACGGTGAGCACTGTACCAGTATTATATTGGAAATTCATGATATTGAATGTACTAGGAACTTGAGGAGCAAGGGTGTCCGCGTGAGAAACATATTCTAAGAACAATGCAGTCACGAGCAAGGCTACGACGTCGCCGACTCGGTGAGCTTCTTGTAGAACCCTAGACGACGATACTGAGTCCTGTAGGCTGGTATTAAAACTTGTCCGTTACGGTATTATTATCTTCACCTTAGAGAAGTCAGACGTCCATCGTAATCGATGACATAGGTCACTCGACATGATTCAAGACCATAGCGCTTTCTGAACATATCAACATACGCACGTGGATCACTTTGGATTTTGCCATCATCAACTATCGTAGAGACACCGGCCATTACTCCCACCGGACTTGGCAGTGCTCCTTCTCCTCTACGACGTCGCTGACTCGACGAGCTTCTTGTAAATACCACCAAGCGCCAGCAGCTCCGTGTGCGTGCCTTGCTCAGCAATCTTACCGCCGCTCACGACGCAGATCTTGTCGGCCTTGCGGATTGTAGACAGACGGTGCGCAATGATGATTGTCGTACGACGTTTCAGCGCCACGACCTTGTCCAGCGCTTCCTGCACGATCTTCTCGCTCTCGGAGTCGAGCGCACTAGTCGCCTCATCGAGCAACAAGATGTTTGGGTTCTTAAGGATCGCACGCGCAATCGCGATACGCTGCTTCTGGCCGCCCGACAACTGCTCGCCCTTCATGCCG
>JAADVD010000658.1:0-10424 GCA_023334535.1 Pythium vanterpoolii
GCTTTCAGCTTCCAGCTTTCAGCTTTCAGCTTTACGCGTTCAGCGTTCAGCGTTCAGCTCTCAGGGTTTAAAATTCAGTTTTCAGCTTTCATGTGTCGACACAAAACAGCTTACAAAGCAACCATGCAAGGAGGACAGGTCTGGCTCAGGAGTAAGAAATTCCCTTTTGGATATACAGCACGCGGTGGGGACATCCATCAACGATTTGCTCCATCCCGGAACGGTTCTGTGGACGCAAAGACCATTCTACACGGGTGTGTTCTTTGTAAAATGCACCATAACGTGTACAGGACGGATTCACTCACGTATAACTCATAGTCGATTCCACCGACTTGACTTGGCTACAGTTTTTGTATCGTTTGTGGAACGTAAGTGCCCCACAGTCGACTTGGGATCTTCTTTGGACAGCAAATATAATCGCCACTGGGCTTCTCAAGCAGTGCGGGGTAAATAGGGCGTGGATCGACGCTTGACAAATCGTTGGCTACGCGAGTCGACGGGGCGGCGGTCCGGCGTCCATGGCGGACGCTAGCGCCGCAAACTGGCGCGGCCTTCGCAGCGGCAGTGCAGCCGACGATGCGTATCCGCACACGTCGAGCCCGAGCACGGTGGTCTCGAGCGTGTCGAGCACAGCGGCCCATGGCACAGCCGCCATGACGAAGAGCAGTAGTGCGAGGCAGCGCGCGAGCGACGGGAGCTGCTGGTGCTGGTGGTCGGCGTCGGACATGCGCATGGCCATGACCGCAAGAGCGGATTAATTACGTTAATTGTAATCTTGTCCGCTGGAACGCGTTTCGAACGCCCCGTAACAAAAAGTGAATCGAGAGGAAGTAACGCGTGTGCCGAGGGAGGATGCGCGACTGTGCCAACGGACCAGTCTGCTGGTGCTGCGTCCGAGATGAAAAACACTGGTTTCTTGGTGGGGGAGATTGCTAGAGAGCGGCGGATGATTGCGCGCGTGATTGCGCACTGGAGTCGATTTGCCAGCAGGTCGTCATCTTTTCCTCAGAAAGACTGATCCATATTTTGGGAATCGATGGAGGAGTCGTTCACGATCCATATTTTACAAATCAGTGACATGAAGTCTGTGCGTGTGGGGTAAGGCTAGTTTTACATTTTACATCAGCTGGAGAAAATGAAGGGACGCGATTATTTTCTGGCGGCGACGCACAAGTTTGTGGCTCACGCCATGAGGAGAGCCTTTGTGTCAAAGCGTGTCCGGCTTAGCTCCTGTCGTATTTCGTCTGCACAAGGGACTCAAGTCTATGGATAGGACTGGTGGTGGACCTTATTATAAATATGTCCGTGTCAGCGCCACACTCTGGACGGCACCATTTACCAACGAGTCGTGTTCACTCAGCTCTACTGCGCGTGCTCGAGCGACACCATTTTTTGCGTCGCTGGCCATTTAGAATGGGGAACAAGCCGCTCGAACGACCCAACGCAAGCACAATTCACGCGTCGCTCGCGCGCAATCGCAGCGGCATCGTCAGCTTGAAATCGAGTCGATCGATGCGGCGCATCGGTGTGCGCGAAGCAGTCGTACGAGAGCCACTCGAAGTGCTACCTTCAGACGTCACGTACCCGTTCGAACTCGATCTCCTTGAGCTCAAGATGCTGCGCAACCTCTGTGGGTGTCCTCACCCACTAGCGCGCGTCGACGTCGTGATCGGAGCCACCGATGGCCGACGCGCGTTCGTCGACAAGCGCATCGCGCTCCATGCAACCGCCAGTGACTTGCAGTCGGTCCGCCACGGCTTAGCGATCCACTGCTACTTGACGCGCCAAAGCATGCTCGCGACTGCCGATCAATTGCCGCACCCACATCTCGTGGCGCTCTACGGTCACTTTGAGTTTCAGCAGACGCTCCACATCCTCACCGACTACTACACCACCGGCAGTCTCTTGTCGGTTATGCTGTCAGCACCTGTCGCCTTAAGTGAGGCCAAGTTCCAATGCGAGCGCGACATCGTGCGTGCCGCGCGGCAGCTCTGTGCCGCCGTGGCGTTCATGCATGCCGAAGGCGTGGCACACATGGATATCTGTCATGAAAATATTTTCGTGGACGCGACCGGCGCGTTGCGGCTCGGTGACTTTTGTCACTCAGTGTTTATAGGGCGCGCCCGGCGACGACGCCGCGCAGCGTCCCCGCCAGTGCGTCGAGCGTACGCCGCGCCCGAGCTGTACACAGGACGAGAAGTCGATTTGCTCAAGACCGATGCATGGTCCATCGGCATTGTGCTCGCCATACTACTGACCAAGCAGGCGCCTCTGGGCGAGGCCACGATAAAGGACACCCACTACCGACTGCTACAGGTGCTTGGGGTTCCAGCGTTCCTTGAATGCATGATCCAGGATATGGGGTTATCTCCAGAAAGTCGGCAATCTCCAGTCGTCCAAGATCTCGTCAACCTATTGGGCGATCTTCTCGTGTGTGAACCCGATGCGCGCATGTCGATTACCGAAGCCATGACACGGCACGCGTGCCTTGGCGACCCGCTCGCCACCGTTACTGAGACGCTTGCGACTCTCCCAGGTCCCCCGCCAGTTAGATCAGAACCGATCTGAGCACAGCCCGCTTCTACTACTATTACATTAGACGTTCTAGATCGCGTGTACAGTGGCATCGCCGTCACATGTAATCAGACACACGATGGGAATGAACAAGCTTACGAAAAGAACAGCAACACTGAATGTAACTCCATGCAACGACCAAGTCGACCGCAACGTGGTCGACACACTCATGCTGAGTATGTCCTGCAGTGGAACAATGGAGCCTCCACGGTGAGCCTCATGTACAGCCTGTACACTATGAGGCTCGTCATCACACTCATCATCATGATGCATGATGGTCATGATGGTCAAACCTCCACGTAAATGGTGACATGCGCCTGTTCCTTCTCGAATCAGAAATGGTCTCGTCGCTGTCCCGTATGCTAATCACTCCAAACCCGACCCACATTCCGTTCACGGGTCACGCTACAGAAAAACGGGTTTCCTTTGTGACCCGCAGCTTTTATTTAGCTTTTTCTGTGGTTCAAGACCCGGGTTGAAAAGTCAGTCCGGGTTTTGAATCGAATCCAAAACCCGCCAGGCGGGTTCCATCCACTTGCACATAAACAGGCCTTGTCAGAGCGGTCACTCCAACTTGAAGCAATGTGGAATCCACTGACAAAACCGTTGCCTATCGACGTCTGACGCAGATCGAGTAAGACGATCGATGCAGCACGAAGCCGTGGACTCTGTTAGTAGTCCCTATCTATTCCATGCTTCGTTACATTCGTCTTTTTGCGGCCTGCAGCTCCCGTCCTCTTTCGGTTCTTTCTCATGCGCTTTGCCTCGCTCGCCGTCGTCGCGGCTGCGGCTGTGCTAGCCCCAACCATCGAGGCGCAGAGCACCACGGCCTTCAAGTACCGCACGTACAGTCAGATTGTCGATACCATGCTCGCGCTCGAGGCCAAGTACCCGCAGTTTGTCGAGGTCTTTACGGCCCAAGACCGCTACGGACTGCCGGTGCGGACCGAACTCCAGTGCAACCGCAAAGGTGTCTCAGAGCCATGTCTCCACTACGTTATCAAGATTACGGACGAAGCGTCGCTGCCGGACCCCGCGCGTCCCGAGGTGTTTTTTAGTGGCGCGCTCCACGGCGACGAGCGTGTCGGGCCGCAGTCGGTGACGGCACTGGCCGAACTACTGGTCGACCACGCGGGCCGACCCGACGGCAACGCGTGGATCAAGCGCCTTGTCAAGACCCGTACGATCGTGATTATGCCAACGACGAATGCGCATGGCTACGACAAAAACACACGAACCGAACGCAACATTGATCCGAACCGCGACTTTAACTACCAGAATGACGCGCGGTGTTTCGAGACCATGGTCGGCCGCGCCGTGAACGAAGTGTGGCGCGACCACCTCTTTCAAATGGCGATTACGTTTCACGGTGGCACACAGTCGATCACTTACGAGTGGGGGTCGCCCAACCACCAGCTTGAGAACGGCGGGTCGCAACGCTCCCCCGACGACCGCGGCCAGTTCTACGTCGGCCTCGGGCTCTCGCGGTTTGGCGGCAAGTTCCAAGACAGCAAATCGTACTACCCGTCGGGGTCTATCAACGACGTGGTGTACGCGGTCACGGGCGGCATGGAAGACTGGGGGTACGCGGCGTCGTGGGAGAACGAATTTACGGCTCCCCAGCCCATGGGCGTGTGTGCGCCGACGACGTACGGCGGGTACCCGGCCGAAAAGTCGGTCTACAACAACGCGACCCACCGTGCGTTTAATATTCTGATTGAGACCAGCGATGACAAGCAGCCGGGCGAGTCGGAACTGGGCACTTCGGCGTCACTCTCGGCTTCTGCGCTCGCTGACTACCTCCCGGCCTCGCAGACGGTGGGTCACGTCCCGCGGAACGTCCGTCTATCGCTCATGTACCTTGACGTCGTGCAGCCGTACGTACTGTGGAAAACAACCCCCACCACTGGCGTGGCCGGCGCGGCGATTTCGTTTACGTGGGAAGTGCTGGGGGCGTTTACTGTGGACGCGACGCACCTCAAGATCGCCAAGACTGTGGATTTTGCCAACACCGAGAAGACGGTCACGCAGCGCGGCGTGACGCGGTGGTACCACCCCGACATGCAGACCTCGAATGCGACCAACAAAGGGCTTTTCCAGCACGACCTCACGTTCCTTGCGCCGGGCGTGTACTATGTCCAGGCCGTGGCGACCGTCGACCAGGACTGGCAAACGCAAGGCACGGGCGCCGACTTGCCGTCGCCCAATGTCAAGCCACAGACCCACGTCGTAAACGCGCGGACCAATCCCAAGTGGTTTTACCGGAACAACGGCAAGACTGTGACAGGCCAACTCGAGTGGACGTCGCCCATTGCGACCGTCGTGGTCGCCCAGTCGGTTAGGAAATCGTACTAGTGTTGGAAATGTCATTGGAATGGAAGGCAGGTATTCTTGCGTTTATTATGTAGCATCTGCGGATCTACGGATCTACTATTCGTCGTGATCACGAACGAGCGCTTGTAGGATTGTCGTGATGGCCTGGAGCGAGTCGGCAATCGCACTCAGCTGGTCGCTGACACGCGGTGGGGCTGTCACTGCGCACGGACGTATCGACGATGTGTTTTTCTGTGTTGACGTCGGTGTTTGAACCGGTGTCCGCACTGGTTTTAACAAGGAGCTATCGGTCTTTTTATCTTGTTGCATGGCGACCGCTGGAATGTTAGTTTCTGGTGAAAGTGTCTTTGGCAGCCCCATCGCAATGGACGCTAAGCCGTCGAGCACAATGGGAAGCCGATACGGGGGTGCTGTCGTACGTAGGTTTCCATGGACCTCTCTTTTGGTGGGGGCGACGCCGCCGATCGCTAATGCACCGAGCAGGAGCACGAGAAGAGCGTGCATTGTCGAAGAGATGGTAAATCGAGAACTGAGCGGAGTGGAGAAGAGAGGACGACGAACGCCATCACCATGAAGCAGAAAGAGTCAGCAGGTGAGGTCCATACAGGAGCTAAAGAGGCAGCATGAGGGATCTCCATGCGGTTGAAGGAGGTGTCGAGTCGCGCTGGGACGAGAGGAATGGTCCAGAGCAGATAAGCTGCTCGGATCATCACCACGGTGTCGTCCGATTGTGGAGTGATAGCAGCTCTTTCTAACCAATCAGAATAGTCTTTTCTTCTTTAATTGTGATTAACAGCCAATCCAGGAGCTAGAAAATGTACCCATGTGGGTCTCAGGAAGAGCCACGATCTTTGAAAAACGGGAGAAGAACCGGTCATGGTTGATCAACAAAGGGGGGATGATGGCATCCGTGATGTCTTTGTACGGCTAATTGGACAGAAGCGTGGTCTTGACGGCAATGTTTATCGAAGAGCGGAAGGCAAATCATTACTGACAAAGCGACCGCAATGAGCAACACGAGAAGCATGGGTCGGAGTGCCATGATAACGATTGATGATAAAGTACTGTGAAAGGGAGGGCACGTATTCTCGGCATGGTGGGTTGGCATGATGACGTCCACAATGAGCCCAAGCGACCATTGCCAAAACGGATCTGGTCGCCTAGTCTGCGACATGGTATAGAATGGGTACACTAAATACTGTGAACAGATACTGTAACATTCATTCCGCCATGTGCGATTCTCTAGCCTCCTATCTATCTATCTATCCACCATGCCCCGCACACGCCTGACGCACATCCTCGGTCGCCGGCGACGCGCACGCCGCAGCAATGGCCTCGCTCTCTTCCAACGCCGTCGCCGCATTCACCTCGGCCACCGCGTCCCGCAGGTTGCTTGTGGCTTCCCATGTGTGCGTATGGACGACCGACGCCGTGCGCAGATGGCGGCGCTGGGTTGGTGCTACCTCGCCGGTCGCGGGGAGTTCGTATAAAACCTTGGCGAGCGCCACGTAGGTTTTGAAGACACTCACAAACGGCTTGACGCCGACCATGGCTTCGTGGTCAAGATTTTTAAAGTGCCCGACGCGGTGCCAACGCCCAGTGACCGACTCGGTGACGCCTTCGACCAATGGCGCAATGCCGTCCGAGGTCATGGACGGCACACTCACCACACCGTCGTTGATCTGCCAGTCGGGACTGTAGCCTTGCTTGGTCAAAATGGTCGAGCCCATCACCAGTGCGATCGGCTGCAACGGCAGCAGCATGGAGAAAAAGTTGGGCAGCACAATTTTTCCAAACCGGAACGAGTCTTGGTTTGTGATGCTATAGTAAAACACATTGGGCAATGTTTTGACCCACGTGAGTTCTTCCTTGGCGCCGGCCATCGAGAGACTATAGGCCGCAAGGTCTTTGCTGGACTTGGCAAGCACAGGGCTGGCGAAAATCCGACGGACATAGTCGCGCAATTTCTCGTCACTTTGGCGAGGGCTCACACCCCACTGGTCGAGCTTGGGGTCGTACAGTTTTGTCGCACGCGGTCCAAACACATTGAGGATTCCCATGACCATGCCGATGAAGTTCTCGGGCTTGTCCTTCAGCAGTTCAGCGCCGTCGGCCATGAGCGTGCCTTGGTGAGAAGCCGCCACACCGGTGATCGAGTGGATCCAGTGTTTACCGCCTGTAAACAGCGGGTGCGACGCAGGGTCTTCCTGGATCGGCGCGCCTTTGGTGCCTTCGGCAAGGAGTTGCGCGAGCATGCGAATGGTCTGGCCGCCCATGCTGTGGCCAATGAGGTGGATCTTCTGGATTGTGCCATTCACGACTTCGCCCCACTGGGGGAACAGCCCGGGGTACGTCCTGCCCGTGACGTTGTGGTTGTGGGTTGCCGAGTGGTTCTTGCCGTAGAACACGGTGCCGCCTTTGATGTACGCGTACAATTCACAAGCGCGGTCCCAGTTGCTCGCAAACGGCCCGATCGAAGCCGTGCGGACGTCAAAGCCTTGCTTCTTGAGTTCTTCCTGCCAGTCGCCGTGGAAGCCGCCCCAGTAGACCGAGCCCAAGACCGGTCCCATTTCGTCGCGGCCCCAGCCCGTGAACCCATGGACCAATACGATGGGGTAGGTGTTGCCAGCGGCTTGCGTGGTAGAGGCATTCTGCGCAAACGCGATAGCGATCAGCAACCACAGCGTGGTCACGACGGGCGGAAACGTTGCCATGGTGTTGGCGTGGATCAGTTGCTCCAGTTGGATGAAGGAGGACGACGTTAGAAATGGAATGACGGACAGATGAAGCTATACTACCTATCTGCCACTGGTCGTTGGCTCGTGATCATTGCCATTAGGCACGCACTATGCGAGCGAGAACGATAAAAATCTCTAGGCTGTCCACTGGAAAACCTAGGAAGAGACAGACCGAACGAGACGGTCTCCAATGGCTCTCCATCAACTCTAGGAGTCACTATGGTAGCGAGCCGCTGAGCCACATACCTTTGTGGGTTTTACATCCATCCACCATCAGCGTGAAGGTCGCTGAGTGAGACGAGAGCTTCACACATGGAAGGCGGAGGAGAATCTCCCTATTGTATGGATCTCCTTGACTGAATGAAGTTACAGACAGTACTGTATCCCTTCGTCTGGCTCACCGGCTTGATTTGGACTGGTCAACATAGCAGGAACCGTCAGCTGGTACGTGATATTGTATCTCGAAGGTCGGAAGTCGATGGTCCACAGTGTGAAAGACGAAACCGTGCGTTCGAATATTGTTCATGTATCAAATATAGAAGGTAATGGTGTCCGTATATGACACGCTGTCAAAAGTCAGTCGTGAGGGACGTGAAAAGCCAGTGATTGATGGGCGATATTTTGTGGTGCCATTGGAATGGCCATTTGCATCCAACAGGATTTGTGGTCCAGCGTTTCGCACGCCACCGACCAACTCATCCATGTCGCAGTGACCTCCATTCAGTCTGAAACAGGGACTCAAAAGTGAACCGTGCAGTTCACCCGCGCCACTATAGTGCTGTATCAGGTTGGTGTGACTGGTGGAGAGCCCATGTCGATTTCCACCCAGCTCTGCAGCCTGTGAATAATAGGGAAGGAAACCAGTGGCCATAAGAGTTGATTAGGGACTGCCTTGAAGGTACTGAACTGTACAGCTGTACAGTTCCTTCGCGCCGCGGACACGGCGCAATCGCCCGTGTCCAAACCGTTCCCTGGACGGGAGATATCGGTGGCAGCATCCACGGACCGCAGACGCCACGGAACTGTCTGTAGATAACGGATAGCTCCACTGAGAAGTTCCTTACCGAGCTTCCAGCTTTCTCTCATTGCTGTGCGCACGTCAAGAGGCAGACGTGTGCACCTCCTTTCAGCACGACCGCTGTCACTGTCGCTGGCAGCGCGCTGACTCAGCGTCGCGCTCCCATCGCTTGCTGTTGTTCAGACCGGGTATGATTTACTAGAGCGGTTATTCTGACGGATGCGGTCAGTCAACGCGAGTGGATGTCGATGCTGTCTACGGTAGAAAGGCACCACCTGATTTGAAACGGTCCACCATTACGTGAGACCCGAGCAGTACCACTGTATGGTAATAAGAACTGTTCTTTTTTCGGAGCTTTGCCGCGAAGCTAGAGTGTGGATTATAACTGATGCGGAGCTCGAAGGAAGCACAATCGCAGCTACTTCGGCGAGTGCGTTGTAATAATGTCACATCGAAATACGACTGCGAAACGGTCGTCTCATGCGAGCAGCTCCAGCTGTGTACAACAAGGTCCATATCGAATACGGCTCTGAACCACGTTAAAGTATCTGATCCATTCGTGAAGCTGGCATGTAGAATTTAGAGCAGTACGGTACTGTGGTGATCCGACTCGGCATCAACTTCAGTGACATCCTGTGCGTGCTCGAGGGTACTCCGATTAGTAGGACCCTTACCGATTCCTCTCGGCGCTTTCTGATGGGAAGGGTGATGCGGAGAACTCGGGCTCAATCGAAAGTAAAACTTTGAATCAAATATGCAGGCTAGGTGTTTCTCCAACAGCAGCAATGCGCGCATGCGAACGAGATAGCAGCGCTACGGTGCTCAGGATCATCAACACCCTATACAGTGAACCCCCCCAGTTGGCACATAAATGGTACGTTAAGTTACACTTAAACTGCCTACAGGATGTTCCGCAAGTGCTCCGTTCCAACCCCAGTCACACACACCGAATTCCTGCTGTTCGCACTCAAGTGACTAGATAGCTCGGTGGGCCACCGACCCAAAGTGGACAGTGTCGATACGGACTGTCCGCGAAATTAAAACCACGCACGACGTGTCCAAGCCGGACCATAATACTGAACAGTCTGTAGGACAGCCATGGCTGCCATAAAAAGTTGTGGGTGTGGACTTTCGCTTCTTTTCATGTGGAAGATCCACCGTTGGAAGATCCAAAGCGTCTTGAGGGGTCCGGGCGCGCGGTCTCTAGCCTGGACTACAGCCTGGAGCCAGCTGCTGGTGGTAACCGTGTGCCATGCAAGACCCATCCATCTCCAGGCCTTTCTCCACATGGCGTGGGAAACACTTGGCGATGGAGGGGCCGTTTTGAGTGGAAACTGATTGGCAAGCATCCCTTGAACTTTGGTTTTGCAGCGTTCTCCTTAGTATTACTATTTTACTGCGTCGTATTAATATTTGGATTCAAGTGGAGTAACTTCTCGAGGTTTTCACGTACTTTGTCGAAATGCTGCTGTAGTGGTGTACTTCTGCACGAACACAAACCTTTGCTTAAAACAAAGGGAATATTGCAAAAGGTGACTCAAATCGTGAATCCTTGCAAAAGATGATACAGATTGTTTTAAACAGATTAAAGAAACTCTAAAGATAACTTCGCTGCTAATCTGCGGTTCGATAAGATGGCTACACTGACCACACATGGTCCGATAAGACGGCTACGCTGCCCACACTATGTAGACTAAACCCTAGACAAACAAATAAGTCGACGTAGCGCAGGAAGCGCATACCTCGTCTCATCCTCACAA
>JAADVD010000659.1:0-10418 GCA_023334535.1 Pythium vanterpoolii
ACACAGGCCTGGCCCTTGACACAAAACACACCTTCCACACCCTCGACGCTCATGGGCGACTCGCCTTCGCCTGTGCACAGCGGCGCCGCGCCGCTCTCTTCGACCATTTCCTTGGTCTTGGGCTTGCACCCGTACACACCGGTCTTGACCTTGTCGCAGAACGCGCCGTACGGTAGGTCGTGCTGGGCCTCGGGGCACGCACCGTCCTTGATGTCGGCCACGCAGATCTGATCCTTGGCGCAAAACACACCCTCGACACCTTCAACACTGACTTCAGTCCAGCTCGGGAGGCAGAGCTCGATGGTTTCTTCGTCGCCCTCCGCGCCATGGGCGTCGCCGTCTTCGGTGGCTGTCGCGTTGTCCTCGTGGTTCTTGTGGAACGCGACCTTAAGGCCGCTGACGTGGCGCTTGGTGCGGTGGACAATCACTTTGCCGGTCGCGCCGTGGGTCTTGACGTGGGTCTTGGCGTGGGTCTTGGCGTCTGTGACGTGCGTGAGCGCGAGCGCCACGGCAGCAGCGATCACAATGAGCTTACGACCGAGCATATTGGGGTCAGAGAGAGGGAGAGAGGGGAATTGAGGCCTTGAGGGGAAGGAGGTGAAATGGGGAATGAGGTTGCGGAGGAAAATCGACACGATATCGAAAGACTGCAATGGCAGATAGTCGCCGATGAGGAGGAAGTGGAGGGAGAGCAAGCAAGGGAGGGGACAGCGTCTGAGCATAGAATTGTGATTTATACATCTATTATAACAGGTTATGTTATAACGAAAGGTTCTGATTCTACTATATTACAAGTACAGTTCATTAGTTTGTGTATTTGTTTTGGAAGTGTAAAGTATTGATAGAAGTCTCACGTACATCTTCCTCTCGCACACATATGGCCATGGACTGAGCGAGTTGACTTGGGTTTAGTATGAAATCAGGCCCGGACCACGAACCCTATTGCGTGTCGACCAGTATGTGATCTTCAACGATCCAATCAAATCAGTAGAAGGGGTAGGGTCATCCGATTAGTTCTCTCACAATGCATAATTACTCACGATCAAATAGATTTGCGCAAGCAATGTGGAGGCTCGTAGCATCACAAAATCATTTATAAAAACATACCCTGTCCATATGCATAACTGCACGTAGCTCACCAAGATTGATGGGTACAATTTGGATTACCGCCCAGCAGCTTCAAACCACTTGGTTCAAGCTGGACTCTGCAGCTCCACGAGTCCCAAGCCCAGCCAAGGTATCTCATCGCCCCAATGGAAGCCCTGAATAAAAAGTGTTCTTCTCGTAACGAAAGGTTCACTCGGCGTACAGTAAATCGTTCAGAATCTCTCCCACGCAGCTGAGCTTGCACTTAGCGACGCAGGGTCAAGGCGAGAGTCTGTGGCTGCAAGCCGGCCGACGCGGCGTCGGATCACCATGAGGAGGAAGAACGCGAACACCAGCTTCTCTGTTGCCATACTGCACAGTGTTTTACCTGTACATCAACTCTATGAGCTGAGGTAGAAATATTACCCTTGGAAGAGAGGAAGTCGTGCTTGGTATCTTTTTAGATTCGCATCGGAATCCGAGTGCACGAAAGACTGATACTAATTCAAGCCCTAATTGAAGTGGTAATAATACCATTGCCTTGAGGAGGCACAGTTCGTAATACACACTGGAAACACACACGCACTTTTGATTTGGCAATAGTACTCTCGAAGTAATGGACGCCTACCATGCCCATCGGCTCGACACCAACTCCGTACCCGCTTTAGTGCTTCTTGTCCGTAACCTTCTTAGACACTGGCTTCTTGAGGGTAACCTTCTTGGCGACCGGCTTCTTGTGTGCGACCTTCTTAGCGACTGGCTTCTTGTGCGCGACCTTCTTAGCGACTGGCTTCTTGTGCGTGACCTTCTTGACCAAGGGCTTGGCGTGCGAGTGCGTGATCTTGACCACAGGCTTATGCTTCTTGTGCTCGGCGTTGTGCTTCTTCAAGAAAAACTTCGAGTCAAGCTCCTTGACCACGTGCTGCGCTTCGAGGCGGTACTTGGACGGGTTCTTGAGCGTCTCCTCCGTGTTTGGCTTGCAGCCGAGGACACCCGACTCGACCTTGCCACAGAGCGCGCCAAGGGGCAGACCGTCCTGCTTGTCTGGGCACGCGCCGAGGATATCGGCGACACAGGCCTGGCCCTTCACACAGAAAATACCCTCGACGCCCTCGACACCAATCGGCGATTCGTCGTCGCCCTTGCACGCAGCGCTTTCTGGCGTAGGGACGCCATCGGTCGGAGGAACGACAGCGTCCTCCTCGGTGCCGCTGCCCGAGGCGCTGCTTTCCTCCTCACTTTCGTCGTCGCCGGCGTCGGCTTCGCCATGGGCACTGCCGTCAACAGCGTCGCGTTCCTCAGCCTCTGTGTCGTCGACTTCTGCGGTATCTTCGGTATCTTCAGCAGCTTCGACATCGTCGGCATCTTCAGCATCTTCAGCATCTTCAGCATCTTCAGCATCTTCAGCATCTTCAGCATCTTCAGCATCTTCGTCGTCGCCGGCAGTTGCGTCCTCGTGCCCGCTGCCCGACGCGCTCGTCGCGCTCGTCGACTCGGTGACGTTCGTGGTCACGTCCGTGAGCTGCTTGTGGTGCGTCACGTGGATCTTGACGTACGAGGCCTGTTCAACAGCGACGACCTGGGTCACAGCGAGCGCCACAGCGGCCGCGATCAGAATGAGCTTCTTGGCAAACATAGCGTCGATAGGTGTGGGTTGAAGAGGAGCTTGCGGTGCAGATGGAGAAAGCAAGAATGACTCAGGTATCCCACCTTGTACTCGTTGGCAGTGGGGTCTCGGATGACAAGCAAGGGATTTTGTGAAATATGGAATCCAAGTTGACATAGAAGGGGTAGGGCTGGCCCAATTGTGAGATTTATAAGCCACCCAAATTTATGCCTCGGTTTGAAAAGAGCACTCTTTCGGTGTACTTGGCCCAAAACCAAAAATGATTTGCCGCACCCAAACTTAGTGAGATAAGGTCCTCTATTTCGACCAATGAATGGCTACGGTAGTCAGAATCCGAACGAAGGCTGCGGTCAGTGTATGTACTATGGATAGGGGCCGCGGCCTCTGGTTGCTGTGCACGCATCGCCACCAGCACGAACCTGGCAGCGTTCTTTCTCTTTTGCAGCTGAGTCCGTTGTGGGCCAGATAGCCAACTCTGAGGTTGAGCAAGCTGATTGAGAATCGATCATCTCCACATTACTTGTAGTTATGTTGCGAACTCAGAGATGAGTTTTACACGCGACTACTTAATGCCATCTTGAGGTAGAACAGTCGTGACGTTGTATTAATAGTTGTGTGGCTTCTATGGAGGCAGTGCCACATCGTGGGGGAGATATTGGTAGTATGATGGTCAGTCACAACTCGCCAAATGTGCCCTGAACTTATTCAGCGCGGTGATACTTGTTCTATTTTAACCACGTCTTGTTGAGGGTCCGCGATAATCTATTTTGTGCTTAATGACGACGCTCTAAAGTTCCTCTATAGTGTAATTAGTTGGATCCGCAAAGAGCTCTTCAATAAGAAGGTGGGTCAGTGCATGACCAGGGCTCGTTGCGAAAAAGTAGCCGTGCATGGGCATCCCAACAAGCCCTAGATCGCCAATACAATCGAGCATTTTGTGGCGTACCCACTCATCCTCTGGAAATCGCACGCCTTCTGGATTCAGCACGCTCCACGATTTGTGTTCTTCTGAGTTGTGGCTCTTAAAGACAATCGCGTTTTCTAAGGAGCCACCTACGGCGAGGCCGTTGGCTTGCATCCACGCAATCTCTCCCTCAAATGTGAACGTCCGTGCTGGCGCGACATGCTCTTCAAACGCTCGCAGGTTGGCATCTGCATCACCTGTCATACTAAACTGGAAAAAGCGAACGCCGAGTCCTTTGTGGGCGAAATTCACTTGCACCGACAGGTGCAGTGTTGGTGTTTCGGCACCCGAGAGAGCAACAGGGATCGGCAAGAACCACGCAGCTTTGTCTTGCATCAGCACTTGTACTGGACGCTGGATCCGCAGAAATCGCATGGGCATTTCATTCTCGATCGTGTGGACGCCGGCGTATTGGATGGCGTGAACGAATGGGAGTGCGCTGCCATCAAGAATTGGCATCTCCACGACGCGGTCGAGCGGCGTCGACTCGACGATGTTCACGTCAGCATGCGTGATGCGCGCTGCTACAAGCGCGGCCATGAGGTGTTCGATTGTGGACACACGCCAGCTATCGTCACGCGCGCGAAGCTGGGTGCAGAGCATACTCTTGGCAGGATCGAGGGTCGTGGGGCACGCGACGATCGGCGCATGGTCGGGCATGCGAAATGTGATCGCGCCCGCGCCATGCTCACGTTGGTTGGGTTGAGAAACCGTAGCTGGTGGGGCGAGGTGGATACGGACGGGTTTTCCCGAGTGGAGGCCGACGCCTGTGAGCTCGACGGCGCGCTGGAGCGTGCGCTGCCATCGATGCAAAGCGCACATCCTTTTCGGCGACGGATGTCACGATGAAGCCAATGGCGAATCCTATTTTAGGAGTTCTGGACTTATATTCGGAACTGGCCTAATTAAATCCTCATTTGTGTTTCAACAATTTGGCAAGCAAAACAGGGGGATTTTCTGTCCTAATTTGGGCATCAGCCACTGATTTCGTGGTTTCAATCACCAACTCCTTCAACGACCTGTCAGAACGCATTTCCGTCTTGTGTACAGATTTAAATCCAATGAATCAAGTGATATCGGTTCTACTCAACTGCACTTTTGCACCTTTGGTGGGATCAATGATAACTTAAGTTAGTGTAAAGCTTCAATCATGACCTGTCATCCCGCTTTCGCCATCATCACCGGATGCCGCGGGATCTCAGAACCCGAGACACACCGACGCTTCTTTTCTGCGTCAATAATGCCTGATCGCCTGGTGGACCCAAGCCAAGAACCTTGACACGCTGGCCAGCTAGCGCATCCCGGTGGTGAAAGTAGTTCTTCTCTGAGCCCACCCACAGTCCCATCCCATCCGATCGGATTTCCAATGGATGGCGTTCGCATGCCCGAACACCAACAACCTGTGGGTGCGTGATATCACCCCAATGTACAGCACAGGACAGGAATCATATGCTGCCCAAACTCATACATATATATCTCGCGTCACGCTGGAAGCGTCGGCGCGTGAGGTCTGAACATAACCGCTCGAGCATAACGGAGACCATAACGACAACTGCGACAGCGCCTCGCCATGTCCACACACCCCTCACCGCAGCAAGCCACACTGGGAGTATGCAAATGTGCTCACCACGGCACCGTCCACGAACACACCTACGACCGCGCTCCATCAGAAGTGCCATGAATCCATCGCGGCATCCACACCATCCGACACGGGCCGCCGCTCGCTGCGTCGTTTCTCGCGAAGCGAGCACGACGACGACCCACTCGCAGACCAACCACGACTTAGTTTCTCGATGGGCCTTCACCTATCTTCTCCCCACAACCGCAGCCCTGATCTCCTCTGTCACCAGTGGTTCGAATGCGATCGTGGACACCGAGATGCTTGCGCAGGTGGGTCACGTCGCCAAGAAGCGCTCCGAGACGCTTGGTCGTCGCAGCGCACTTGTCGGCCGCTGGCTCAAGCGTCGTCTCTTGGTGTTGCTTCATAGCCTCGCGAAGGCAACCACGTCGAGGGTCAAGTCCTCGATTACCAATCGCCACGCCAGGACGCGAAGAAGATCGTTGCGCACTTGAACATTGCCGGCTCCTTGCGCGACATCATGCGCGTGCTCGCGACCGACAACGCCGCGCACCTTCATCAGTCCATGGCTGCAATCTTTGATGGGGCACAGTATATCACCGGTGAGAACGTCGTCACGCGCGATCACGTCGGGGCTGGCGTCTGCGGTCGTCGCACCGCTTCTCTATACTACCCATGGCGTCCACCTCTTCCTCTGGTCCTCTTTTTCTTCTTCCCTCCTCTTCATCCTCTTCGCCATCTGTGCAAGACCAAGCTCTCCCTTTATGCAGTCACCTTCCAACTCCGTCGTAGCTTGCTTCCGTGACGCCGCTTGTATGACTGGCAGGTTTTTGAACTTCCTCGACGACACGATCGGCGTCATGACCGCCACGCGCGTGTTGTAGGCCCTCCCTACTCATAACAACCCCACGGATCGTCAGTCATTGGGTGCTCTGCTTGCTGGCTACGTCATCCGTGGAGATTTAATGGCGGGGCAGCGTACGCGCGTGTTTTTTAACGGCGAAGCCGTGCCCCAAGCTCGTGCGTGGCCTCTTCGACCAGACGTTGCTGTGCATTAAGGTCGAGGCGTTCGGTTGGCTGGTTAGATCGCGCTCTATCGCCTTCGCCGAGAGAGAGAGCGTGGCTGTGGCGGTGAGCCGCTGCGGTGTATGAGACACCGGCTTGGGGTAGCGTCGCGCCGCCGCCCATGTGCGCGTGCTGTCGCCAATCAGTCTGTCGCACATGCCTTGAGGTGCGTGGGGTTGCGAGCCTACGCGGTGTGCCGGATGTGCCGGGTGTGCAGCGCGTGAACCTGCCGTCGCGTGTGGCCAAGCAGAGAGCTCAAGAGGCTAAGACGGGCGAGACCATTCCCGAGAGAGAAGACGAGGAGGAAGTAGAGGAGGAGGAGATCATTGTCTTGGACGTGCCAGCGTAAACGGATCAGACGAATGGGATGGAGAGAAACCCTACTTCGGGCCTGTCCAGCCGTCATCAGCTCGTATCGCATGGGGTGGTGGAACCCATCGTCGCGGCAGTCGACAGAGTCAGGCAATGTTGCACACGTTCTTCTGTCTTCCCTCCCATATTCGATTTTCGATGATGACTACCTCTCCTATAATCCCATCCACCCACTCTAAAACCTCTATCTTTTAATCTTCGGACTGTTTTCATACCCTGACACATTATCAATAAATTTGGTTCCGCGTTGATTCCGCGCCGCTCCACATCCCTCACAACCCAAAAGGCAATTTCCCTTCCCCACCACGAGACGAACCAACCAAGGCAAGCATGGTTGACGCCACTGCTCCTACCATGGACGCCAAGGACATCGCATCGCTGCCGCCGTCGCGCCGCAGCAGCAGCGTCTCGTCGGCCACGACCGTCGCCGCGCTGCGCACGGCCGGGTTCCGCGGCCGCGCGGCGCTCTCGGCCGACGAGAAGCGCGTGACATTCCGCACGACGCCGTCGGTGCGCTACTTCAAGAGCACACACACTGCGTCGTTCGGTACCGACGACAGCGGCGACGCCGACGAAGACGCCAACGAGCAGCATCCGCAGTGGCGCGCCATGCGGAGTCGCCGCACGCGACGGCAACTCAAGCCGTCGGTTGTGGAGAGCGAGCCGATACAGCACTCGGACGAGCCGACGCAGCAGCTCGTGCGCAAGATTGCCGAGGCTGCGCAGCAGCACATGACGAAAGCGGTAGATGAGCTGCTGGAAGGATCGACCGCTGGATGGACGCGCCGTGGCGACGCGAACGGGAAGCAGGACGAAGCGACCCAGACATGGGAGCGACGCCCTCCCCACACGCACGATGTCATCGTACAAACAACGCTGCCGTGTCGGTTCCGCGAGCTCCAGCGCGTGCTGGAAACGACTGCGTTAGATGAATTGGACGCGGCGCTGCTCGCGTGCACCCACGAGCGCATAGACAAAGCGTTGTTGGTTGAGACTGTCGAGACGACTACCGCCCAGCTCCGTGAGGACCAGGAGAGCGAGAAAGCAGCGTTGTATCTAAAAGGCCAAGCGACTCCACCAGCTTTAGCGACCACGAAGGACAATCTGGATGTGAAGGTCACGCGCGTCGTGCTGCCGCGAACAAAACTGGCCGAGGCCGCGAATGTATGGCGCCGCGTCCGCCGCGGCGACGCCAGTGAGTCACCGACCGACACCCAGAAAGTCGAGCTGATTGATGCGACCGTGACGAACACTGGTAAAGCACTGTCGGTGTCGCGTGTGCTACAGCAAATGGCGTCACTGTCGGAAGCTGACCACGCGCTCGTGGGCGACATGCAAGTTGGTTACGTGCTCCACCCCACGCGCGCGTCGCCGCACGAAACGACCGTCGCGTTGTTCATCTCACGCAAGCGAAAAGCAGGAACCAAATCATTTGCGTGGACAGCACACAGCATAAGTGAGGTACTCGTTGCTCGCTTCCACGCAATCCCCACCGTATTGTGGAGTTTTATTGAGCGACGCCGCTTTGGCTTTCAAGGACTCACTTATCCTGATCTCGTCTACTGCGTGAGCGACCTTGACGAAGTCCAAGCCGACGTGAGTCACTGTCCGCTATGTGCCAGCGAATTTGGGTTTCTCCGGTGGCGCCATTTCTGCCACGTGTGTGCGTTGTGGGTGTGTGTCAAGTGCAGCTCGGACCAAGACGTCGAGACCGATTCGGATGGCTGGACAATGGACACGGTGAAAATCTGCGTGGCCTGTTACGACCGCGTCCACGAGTGTGTGTTTGACTATGACCGCGGCGCCGTCTCCCCAGCACAACCTCTAATGCGGAGCGATCCAGCCATTATGCTCCGCCTCGGCGCACGCCATCTCACCGAATCGTGGATTTATCAGTTGCAGACAGCATCAAGTGACCGCGAACGCCACGCGAATTCGGCCGTACTGGAAACGCTCATGAAGCTGCTGTCGCCGGACGAAGTGTGTGACTTGCGGTTGAGTGATTTGCAGGCCGACTGGGAAGACCTCGCGCCCGACGAGCTGAGCGAACCGGTGGAAGAACTGGCCGAGATGCTGCCGCTGCCAAGTCTTTCGACCCGCCAATGTATGCTCAGTCACGATGCGACGCGGCGGCAGTACGTCCTTCTCTTTGACGACGAGCGTGGGTACCCGCAGAGCCCAACGACCGTCGACGACAGCGACCGGGTCAGGCACGTCGAGAAACTACTGCTTTTGGAAATCAACTCACTTCCATCGCTCGATGCGTTGTGTGCATTGGCGGCGACGGCACTGGAGTGCCAACTGGCGTTTGTGTCGGCGATCACAGCTGATCGCAGTATCCGCTTATCGAGCTATGGGACGTCAGTGAAGGAGAGGACACGGGACGACGGCTTCTGTGCCTACACACTGCAGAGCATGTATCCACTCGTGGTCCTCGACTTGGCGCGCGACGTGCGCAGTCGCCATTTCACGCTAACAACCGAAGAGCACGGCCGCTTTTACTGCGGCGTGCCGTTGCTGAGCCCGGACGAGACATTTGTGATGGCGACGTTTGCGGTCGTCGGCACGCGGCCCCGTGATACTTTGAGCACCACGGCATATGCGATGTTTACCGTCTTTGCGAGGGCAGCACGAGCAGTGTTGGTGCACGAGCTCGAGGAATACGCGTTGGGGCCAGCGTCGGGGGCGTAAGGGCTGCTGGACCGAATATTTCCCATCACGAAAGGGATAAAGAGCTTGACAGGTAGAACGAAGCTGATGCTCACAGTCTCAAGAAAGAAACATGGCGCGAGAATGAAGGGTGCATAACTTAGGTGACCACGCACCTTTGATCTCCAAGCGGACGAGATTTATTCAACGCCGCGAATGCTGCTGGTGCTAGACTGACGCTCACCAATGCCCAGTGCAGAGGGCGAGAAGACGCTGCTGATGTGCATGCCACTGCACGCACCAGGAGAAGAGCAAGCGAGTGCCCATTCGACGCACGACGGATAAAGGGACCACGTTGACGTACTGTCATAAGGCAAACATGTGGGATGAAGAGATGTACTGAGATATCGGAATATACTCCGTGACGGACCTTGCTTCGTTTCTTCCCGACTCACTCGACTCTATTGGACAACGCTCTCCTGGGCTGGACTCCTGCGACCAGAGTTGACTGGTATTCTCTGGAATATTCGCACGCTTCCCGTCCAGTGCCTCTTTCGTGAATCCCATCGCGGTGGCACATGCTCCGTGAAGTTCATGGACCACAGACCAGTGGCATCTCGTCCAGTGCCTCTCGTGAACCCCATCGTGTTGTCGCATGCTCCGTGAGATCGATGGACCGTAAACCACTGGTATCTCGTCAGTGGTTCAGAATGACGCGTTCTCGTTCGCGCTCAGGAGTCTGTACGACCCGTGGCGTTTTGCGCTGTCCAGATCCCAGACCTGCACTTCTCCGGACGTGTCGTACATGGTCCAGCTCGATCATGGAGACGAACCTATCAGTACTCCACTGTGGAGTACAATATGCTAGATGCAGGGGTTCTGTGCTGACTAGAATTCGTAGTATAGCGAGTCCTGTAAGGGCCATTTTCTTCCGCCGCGTTGCTTAAGTTTATATGCACAATCGTTTGTAATGGTATTATACAATCGTGGACTCATACGCAACTCACGCGCTTTCGCGTTGAATACAGTACTAGTAATACGCCGTGTGGACGGGTAGATGGGATGCCATGGGCTGC
>JAADVD010000066.1:0-97705 GCA_023334535.1 Pythium vanterpoolii
CGAAGTACTGATGTTCATGTACTTCTGCTAGTATCCACTTACTATAACAAATACTATTAACGTAGTGATTATAATATCCTATAATAGTACTATGTAGCTACTGACCAAGTAGAATATTAAGATAATTCTGTATTAATATACTTAATACTATAGAAATACTGACTTAAGGTGTCTAGATAGTCTTAACTGCGGAAAGCGCAACTGTCTATAGACTGGGTGGCCCGACACGAACTAAATCGTGCCCAATACCGACACTATACTTTCGGTTGGGCGCGTCAAGGGAGTGAACCAGCAAATGTATCTATGTGCCGCTGCCCCCAAGAGTGAGCCAGGAAGTGTGTGGTAGCTTGGACCGAACCCCCGCCTTGGCGGGTTTTCGTCGAGACTGCTGGCTGGTCGGCAAATTGAAGACTGAGGCTTGGTCCGAACGACCGCCTGAGCACGTGAAGAGAGCAGGTCCCAACGGCCTCCACATATTATCTCTTGCGTTATTCTCTACATTTGGCAGAGGTGGTCCTCGTTATCATTCTCCTTGTCTCTCTAGAATCTTTAGAAGCTTTTTTATTTTGCTTGTCTCTCAAAGATGTCATATTCAGAAGTTTCTGTAAGAAAATGCTTCTGTATGAAAACGTAACCATCCTTGTCAGCTCTCCTAGAATCCTTCCTAGAAAATCATCTGAAAATTTAGGAATTGCCAGTGACTGATTAGCAACATTTAGTAACGATTTAGTAACGGTGAAAACTTTCAGTAACGAATTAGTACAATTTTCGCAGGATATGTGACCGATTAGTAATTACCCCGATAGACTATGCCGATTATCAAAATTACCGTAACATCGTTACGGTAAATATGGCCATACTTTACCGCCATTATGAGACCAGTGCGGCAAACTACGATTCCCATTCCTCTCATGGGTTGGATGCTGGCAGTGCACATTGGCGCCGGCCGCTACGGCGAGAGCGCCACCAGCGAAGCTGCGTACTTGGCGCTCCTGCACAGCGCATTAGAGACAAGCCGTCATCTCCTGACCGCACAAGACGCGGACAACGCGGCGTCTGTGACGCGCGCCGCCTCCGTCGCTTCCCATGTGCTGCGCCATTTCGAACGCCACGCGCTCACAAACTGCGGTCGCGGCTCTAATTTGACCGCGCGCGGCGTTGTCGAGTGCGAAGCGAGCGTCGCCTGCGGTCGCTCGCGGGTCGTCACGGCCTGCGCCGGCGTCCAGGGCGTCGCCGAGCCGTCGGCACTGGCACATGCGCTCCTAACAAACGCCACCGACACCACCAAGAAGGACGGCCTAGGCCGCGAGCCGCCGCTTGTACTGGTCGGCGATGGTGCGCGTGCATTCGCTGCATCAATGGGTCTCGAGACCGCGACAAGCGCGAGTGAAGTGCTAGACTATCAAGTGACTGACGCGGCCACACAGCAGTGGCGCAAGTGGCACGCACGGGTGGTGGGGGAGACGGAGACACCATTAACAGAAGGTGAGCTAACAGACGAGCGACTGGACACAGTGGGTGTGGTCTGTGTGGACCCAGAGGGCAACGTCGCTGCAGCGCTGTCGAGCGGTGGGGTGCTGTACAAGACACCAGGTCGCGTCGGCCTTGCAGGCTGTCCACGTGTCGGCGCCGACGCACGGAACGCGGCCTCTCTTAAAACCGGCTCCGACAATCCGCCCAGTAGGCGGAAGCGACCACGCCAGGCACCACGACGCCATGGGTTTGCCATCGCGTGCACAGGCCGTGGAGAGCAGTTTATCCGCAGTGCATTTGTTTCGACACTCGCCCGACGCCTCGAACGCGACGACAGTGCGATCGACGATGCTTTAAGGTACGAATCTACTAATTTTAGATATTAAAGGATGCTCGTCTCACAGTGTGTTGTCTGTATTGTGTCTCCAGAGCGAGCTTTGACGAGGCGCAAGCAGACAACAATGGCACGGCACTCGAAGGCGGCGTGCTGGCGCTGAGTGTGACGCCTCTGCAGCGGCGAAGCAAACGCTTGCACGCTGCGTCGTCCACAGTAGAGGCTGTGGCGGACCATTACCAAAACGAGCAGCTCTTACCTCTAGGGAGGACAGTACAGCTCGGCGTGGCTTTCACAACGCCGTGCATGGGCGTGGGGTACCTTCACGATGGACTACGTGGGCCACGCGTGCAGATTTTGCGCCAACCAGATAAGAAAGCGTCGCATGTGGTGGTGCACGTGTCGTGCGTGAGCGTGTGAGTGGGAGTTGGCGTGTGCATAGCTTGGATGCGGCCGCGTGATTGCCTGAGTTCGACTAGTTAATACAGTACAGTGTGCACCTCCATGCGACACCAAGACGGCTTCGCGACAAGCCAGCATCGCATGGCCCATTTAACATTCCGGTCCTCCAGCGATATCATAAAAATACTAGATCGCCAAACACACTCAGGTTCTACTAGACATCCACACATCATCGGCATTGCAGTAGCAGCACTTCGACTATAGACACAACCGACACAGAGTCACACGGCATAGCGTCTGCGGCTGGTCACTCTGGGCTATGGTGACAAGCGATAGTATCCGGAGCAACGCGCAAATTGATTGTCACACTCAACAAAAGATTATCCAAGTCAATCGTGAGGGAGAAAGACTGCTGATCTTGCCTGCGACTTGTGAAAACTTAAATTTTTTGAGGCGGGCTGTGTTTGAGACAAGCCAGCAGACGGTCTGCTTCGAAGCAGCTCAGTTCGTATTGTATCAGTATATGGACCGTTTGATTGCTTAATACACTGAGATAGCATTAGTCCTCGACTATCACACGTGCAGAACCAGGCGCACTTGGGTTTTGTGTCTCTGCGACGTAGGAGTTTGCAACCGTATCTCAGTGCCAACGTCACATAAACGGGACGAAATGTGGTCGAAATGGGATCACAATCCAAATCGCAGAGAAGAGATCCGGTTTACTCCTCAGCCGCGCACACTGTAAATGATAAAAGCGCGCCGCTGATCGTGCTGGACGAGCCAAGGATGGCATACGCCTCCAATAATGCCATTCATCTCCACTATGGAGACGCTGCAGGGTGAGTGGTGAGTGTCGCCGCCGTAGCTCTAAAGAGAACTGCGATATTTCTTCGCTGCAGCGATGGCGTTCTGTATCCACTTTTCTGAAGCGTGATGATAACTACCGCCAACGATATGGGGGATGGCGGTGGCGGCGTGGTGGGTATTGTAGTGAGGGATAGTGTATCGAGGTCATGGAAGCCATCATGATACACAACCGTCGAGCATCATCGGCTGTGCGAAGCTTGGTCTCGTGGATACAAAACCATACGGAAATTGGGTTCATCCACCAAACTTCAGAACCCGCGCGCATCAGAACTCCGAAATCTTGCCTCTTTGCCTCTGATCATAGTGGTGATGATGAAGGTGGAACTATGTGGCTCTATCGGAACAGACACTTGGTTGCACCTTCCACTTTGAAGTTGTGGCGCCCGGCTCTGAGAGATGTTGAGGCACTCGCTGGCTCTCTGTAGATGACGTCAGTTCTGCTGGTGCCTGGGATGTGGGGGCTTCATCGGCATGATGTGACTGCTTGTGTTGGTTGGGGGTCGAAAATGAATGCGCGATGACGGACGTGTAGTCGGTGCCGTTGTCAGCTGCCGGCCACTCGAGCGTAAGCAACACATGCAGCACCGTATAGATTGGTGGACTGCACCTGCGGCTCGGCTCACACAGACCAACTACTGTGACCTTAAGACCAATTTGGGTTAGTACGACCGAGGTATATCGGCAGAACGAAGCCACGAGCGAAAGCACGACGAAACAGAACGGAGAGCGAGCGCAGAATCCGTATCACTATGGCTCCGTTCTTCAACCTACCGACCAGCCATGCAACTTTAGACATCATTCAAGTTCAACTGCCACGCGGTCCCACTCACCTCTCATCTTGTCGCAAACGTTTCCGATAGTGTAGCGATCATGTTGTTCCACCGGTGGCAAACTCATTCTGCGATTTGCCTCGCCCTCCCCACGCCACCTTCTCAATCCCAAACCCTCCAGCACAAGACTCTGCGGCGACTGCTTCATCATGTCGACCCCAGCGGATTCGAAGTACACGCAAGTGGTGACGCCAAACATTAACGTCGCGAACGATGGTCTGCTTGTGCCCGACGAAGCCGCGTTGCGCAAGGCGATCAAGCCAAACTTTGTGCTGTACACCAGTTGCTTGCTCGGTCTCCTCATGCCTCTTCAGTACGGTTGGTCGACGTCGCAGCTCAACTATTCAAAGTTCAACAAAAAGGCGGATTGCGACCGCCGCCCAGTCGCGGAAGGCACGTGCATCATGTTTCCAGGCCACTCCAAGCTCGAGTGGACGTTCGTCGTGAATGCGTGGATTCTCGGCGGTATGATCGGCTGTCTGTGCGTAGGCAAGTTTGCTGACCAGTTGGGCCGCAAGCGCGTGCTTCAATTCAACTGTGGTCTCATTATCATCGGCGCTGTGCTCATGGCGAGCTCGTACAACTTGTGGCAGTTTGTCGTCGGTCGGTTGATCGCTGGCCTCGCGTCGGGTGCAACGACCGGAAACCTGGGAAGCTACATCAGCGAAGTTGCGCCGCCGCACTTACGCTCGCTCCTCGGCGTCATTTTGCACAGTGGTATCACGATTGGTATTCTGTCCGTCGCGACCACTTTCTTCTATTTGGACTTTCATGACGGCTGGCGTATCATCGCGGCATTCCCGATTGTGCTTGCCGTCGTTTTCCTTGCGCTGTCGCCATTCGTGATGGTCGAATCTCCAGTGTGGCTGCTTCTTAAGGGCCGCCGTGACGAAGCCGAGCAGGTGCTTGCACGTCTGTACGGCCAAGAGAACGTGCGTATTGCTCTCGGCTGGATCGAAGCGAAGCGAAAGAACGACCCAGAGATGCAATCCAGCTGGAGCGAGGTTGGTCACGAAGTGGTGCGTGACGGCAAGAGCCTCCCCTTCAGCGAGCTTCTCAAGCCGGTGCTGCGTCGTCAATTCATCATCGCCGTTGGTCTTGCCGCCATGCAGAAGATCACTGGTATCAACACGGTCTTCTACTACTCGTCGGATCTGTTTAGCGACGCTGGTTTGAAGAATGGCCGAGTCGCAACGATCATCATTGATATTGTCAACATGGTGCCCACGCTTGTCTCGGGACTCTTCTCAAGCCGCTTCGGCAACCGCACGATGCTTCTTGGCGGTGTCGCCGGTATGCTTGTCAGTGCTGTCGGCTTGACGCTTGCGCTCTCGTTCGATATCTCGTGGCTCACCATTCTCATGATGGCGACCTACGTCGCATCCTTTGGCGTCAGTCTTGGTCCACTGCTCTACGTCGTGATTGCCGATATCTTCCCCGACTATGCGCGTGCGACGGTGACGTCAATCGGTGTCATGGTCGCGTGGTTCGCCAACCTGATCGTCGGCATTGGCTACCCATACGTATCAGACGCCCTCAAGCACCTTGAATATGTGCCATTCATCGTTCTCCTCGCAGTGTCGCTCGCTTTCGTGTTCTTCCTCGTCCCTGAGACTGGCGGCAAGACAAACGAAGAGATCCAGGAGGAATTCCGTGCTATTCGAAAGCAAGAAGCTGCTGCGCGATCATAAGCAGAATCCCTAACTACAGAAACGAATTGCACAACTTAAATACACATGCCAGTTCAATCGAACCACCTTCAATTACCTTACGATGCGTGTTAGTGGGTCTCGCGAGACGAATTAGACTTGAGTGTCTCATCGATTCGGTGACACTGAAGCAAAGTGTGCACGTAGCCAAGCATCGACTCGTTTTCGCGTAGACTTCGTTGCAGCACAAATATCTCATCGTGTGCGGTCTTTTCTTGAGTTTGGGTGGACTTTGCACACTCAACCATTGCAAAGATCGCTCGCGTCCTTGGGGTACTTCTCCACATATTGCCGAGAAGCCCACTGACTACGTAGAAAATAGCAGTTTAGTCAGTTCCACGCCGCCGAGCTTGTAGTGATCTCGCGCACCTTGATTACTTCCAGACTCTTCAATCCGTGTTGACGCACAGAACGGACTATGCATGGAATCATCTACCCTTGTGTTTGATGCGTACGGCTGCTCTTGACCGATTCCAACTGACAGGCCCTCCGCGGCTTCCCCAAGATAACGTTTTTGGCGCCGGGATTTGAGTTCCTTTTGCCAGTTGACTGGTGGTGGTAGAACGTAGCTCCCCTGCGAAGAGTACGAATCTCTACTTTCGTCGAAAATTTCGAAATGTCCGGTCGGCGAACGTCCCCGTTCGCAACGACCACCTTCACTTTCGTGGCGCGATCGATCATGAGTCAATATTCTAGCCGCGCGTCCGCTTGCGATTTGCGATTGTCGATACGCTGGATCTTGGATATCATGAAGGCTTGGAACTGGAGGTAACATTCCTTGAGCAACGGCGCCGTTTACCTTAGAAGGTGCATCTTGAGCAGCGAAGTCGATCATCTCAGAGGCTATTTCATGAGCAGTACAGTCGTCCACCCGAGTTGAACGCTGTTGGTTCTCGGAGCTCTGAAAACTAGAAGCAAACGCCCCACCTCCGAGATTTATAACTCTTGATGCACCATGAGCAGAGCTGTCGTCCTGTTTCGAGGTCCGCGTTATAGGGTTCATTGCTCTGTTTAACTCCTCGAACATGTTTGGTCTGTTGAAAAATTGGTTAAATTCGTTTGCTATCATCCGACCCACAGCTTTGATCTTACCTCTTGCGCGACACGAGGCGATGGTCACGTTTAGGAGCCTCTGTTCCAGTTGTACTAAGCCTCGCCTGCCTCCCAGCGTCAGCAGAATCGGGTCTTCTGCTACTTGTCCAAGGACTATCCGTATCCTCGTCGGTTGATGAAGAGGGAGATGCATAAAATGGTGCTACAGTGCGCGATTCCCAACGAACTTGAGTGCCCAAATTATGGTCGCCTCGTGGATCAGTCGCCCATCGTGAATGACTTGCAACTGAATATTTTTCCTGTCAACACAACACGCTGTAAGTCGCAGACGGAGGCGTCACAAAGTCGGTTGCGACTGCCAACCTGCAGAATTGGCTCGGCTGTCCGACTGGACTCGGGTGCTACTGGAATTGGCTGCTTCGACACCTGCTCTCCTTCACTACTCGTAACGAGTACTAGAATGAGTATGGTATGGATAGCCGCGAGCAAGAAGTGAAAGTCATCTACTTGAAGAGCAGCAAGTCTCGTGGTTGTGGGGAGGCAGCTTTCTTGACGGGACGTTGAGCGACTGCTCGCGCTCGCGAGCGATTCCCTTTGACTGGTGTGAACACACAGCGCCGTTCTTGGACCGTTTTTTCGTCTTTGTGGTCCGCAGTCACTGCCTCAGTCGTTGCTGTCGCTACACTCGTCTTGCTTGGCGGGCTCAATGCAACCTTAATCGGCGTCACTCCAACCGATGATGAAGTCCCCGTCGCCACTTCCCGCGCAAGTTCCAGCATCTGGATGTCTACACGCACATAAACCCGACGAAAATGAAATGATCTGCTTTTCACGACACAGGTTTTTAACGGGATCTCACCATGCGACTCGTTCGCGTCCATGATCGGCCGGATGTACCACGCCGGTGCGTCGCCGCGGTCTCCACTCGCATGGGCCGGTGTTGAATGCGCAAGCGGATGGCGTCGCACGCGCGCGACTTCGCGCTGCACATGCGCTGGGAAACTCATTTCACTGCGCTTCTTCCCGCGCTTGGAGCGCAGCGCGCGGTGGCGGCCGCTCGTCATCCAGTTCATCTTCCGTCTGTAAAAGCTCTCTATGGTAGTGTGCAAAGGTTGAAGCAAGTTTGCCGCCCCAGTTTTGATTTGGCAGAATGATGGTCGTCGTGCTCGTTGAGGTTAGGCTATGATAGGATATATCCTGAAATAGGACAACTTACCCAAAATTAGAACTGTGCTCATGGGTGCGAGTCAGTGTCCGACCCATTTCCTCCCTACGAGAGCCCCATGGGATGCCGCGTGCCGATGGCGACGCTGTCGCTAGTCGTATTGTGGACGACCCTGGTGGTTGCGGCGCTGTGTTTCGTTCGCTCTGCGGACGCCCACGACCTGCGGCGGCTCAGCGACGATGCGACCAAGCAGTTAACGCTCGCCGACAAACAAGAGCTCTGCAAAAAAGACCACGACGGCTTTAACATCGCCTTGCGGCTCATGCGCGTCTCGCCTCAGCGCAACATCGACGAGCGCGAACTGCCGCCGTCGGAGCGTCCGTACCCGCGCATTTTCTGCTACGTAAACACGATCTCGCCATACCACAAGTCCCATGCCCAGCTCGTGGCCGACACGTGGGGCCAGCGCTGCGACAAGCTCGTCTTTTTTAGCAACACGACCGGCACCATGGTTGCGAACGCCAACACCTCGATGGAACGCAGATTCGAAGTTATCAAGATGAATGCGCCGGCCGACTACTGGCATCTCTGGCTCAAGCACCGCGAAGTCCTGCAGTACGTGCACGACCACTACCGGCACGACTATGACTGGTTCTACAAAGCCGACGACGATGCGTATGTCGTGGTCGACAACTTTCGCGCGTATCTGCGGCGGCCGGAGATCGTCATGAACCATAAGCGCCAGCCCATGCACCTCGGCAAGCGTTTTAACTTGACCGTCGATCGCGTCCACAGCTCGATCAATGACAAGAAAATGAGTGACCGCTGGTGGCAAAAGTGGGATCGATGGGTCTTTAACTCGGGCGGGCCGGGGTACGCGATGAACCGCCTCTTTCTCGACACGTTTGTGGCGTCCATGCAAGACCAGAGCTGCCTTGCGGCACCGTGGGCCGAGACCCAGCCGGAAGACACCTCGACTACCTACTGTATGATGTGGCACGGCGTCGTGCCCTGGGACACGCGCGACCTCAAGGGCCGACCGCGCTGGCATGCTACCAACCCAGGCGGTGAGTACGGCATGAACCCTGAGCTCGCGAAAGGCTACTGGCTTGATTTTCACCAAGGTGTCGGCGGCTTGAAGTGGGGCGACGAGTGCTGTGCCGAAGACTCGGTCGGGTTCCACTATGTCAAGGGCCCGGCCATGTACCACATGGAGCGCATGCTTTACTTTTGCCGTTCAGACGACAGTGTTCTCGATCTCGCGACTTACAACCGCATGTACAACCTTGCGATTTCGCCCAAAGTGCTCCAGCCGCCGCCGTAAGGACTGCGTAGGGGGGACTCCAACGTAAGGTACCAATGTCACGCATGCGTGGGTGACTCGAGTTGTTCGTATCCATAGAGGAGATGCAGTCAATCAACTCATCGTCGCCTGTCACATCGCCCTGCTGCCCGGCCGATGCCTTCACGATCGCTTCCTTGACTTTGGCTAGGCACGCGACACGTGAGCAAGCCACCTTTTGGCATTGTTTTCTGTTAGCGTGAATCGAAGCGACGCCATGGCGCGTGTACGCGTTTCCAGTAGCAGCGTCGTTGTGCTACGTAGTGTCCACGTTGCCTCAGCGTGGCCGAACCGCACGCGTTGGACTTGCCCTGGCGTTCTGGAGGAGATTCTCAGACGAGACCGTTGCGACGTACTCGATCGATGGCGACAGGGCGACGACGCTGAGGTCCAGCCTCATGGTGCCGCGTGCCATGGTGGACGTTTTCATTGAGTGAGTCGATGTGGCTCTTTCGCCTTCGATGAGCTGGACTTCCATCTTGATACCAATAGCGTCTTCTACAACGGTGCTGACCAAAAACGCTGAAATTCCGCTTCGGTTAATGCGCGTGGATCGCACGCAGCAGAAATACAAGCGCGTGCATAAAACGTGCCGCTTGTCCAGCCTCCGTGGAGAAGTTCTCGTCGGTTCGACTACGATTGGATCAGAGACGTTGTCGTTATTCCTGTCTGTCACTTCTAGGATTGTAAAGTCGGCGAAACCCCTTGAAGAAGTGGTGGTAGTGTCTATAACAGTGTCGCTCGATACTTGGTACAGTGAGAGCGAGCGATGCAGAGCATTCGGTAGAAACGCACAGATCAAAGGTGCCAGACGGGGTTCGTAAACATCTGCGTCAGAGACGTCGGGTCGTCCACGACGATAGCCGGCGGTGGTACTCTTCTGGACAACGTGGCCACCTTTATCGCTCACCCCGATGTCAACGATCGGATCTCATTGTTCGCGGTGCACACAACGTGCGCCAAGTGCTTGCTAGAGACGAAGGGCTCGATTGCGATGCCAACTCGAGCACTTTCCATGTGTGACCGAGAGAATAGCTGATTGGCATCTTGTTGAAGTTGAAGGTCTCACCTGCATTTATCGTTGCTATGAAAAGCTCACCATCTTTTGTGAACACATCTCCCTCCCACCTAAACGACCAACCATCAACTGCTCGAAGAGACTGAGACAGTGAATCAGACACAATGTGTGTGATGCACTCTGTCTAAGGATGCTAATCGCAATGTGTCACAGGTTGGGATTGGGATCCTCACCATCACTCCTTGCACCTGTACCCAATCATGTCTGTGTTGCGTTGGACTCTTCAATCGTTCCGTGTCTCTGCTTTTCATTTCCCCACTTTCCAGCAGCCCCATATAGCTTCCTTTAGTAGTATGGCGTTCTTCGGTCTCTTTGCGTCCTCGCGCGCACTGCGCGTCACCGACGCGGGCATCACATCCCTGTCCGAGGACCTCCGCCTTCACCCCAACCAGCAATGTAGCCGCACGTGGCACATCGCCGCCGGCGCTAACGCCGAGCAGAGCTACCGCCTCACCAAGCTCGCGCTCGAAACGCCCGGCCTCACGCGCGTAAGTGTGCGACCCGACCGCTTTCAAAATCAACCCGACGCGGTCGCGCGCATCGTCGCGTCCAGCGATGCCGCGCACCATCTCGAACGCATGGATCTCGCGATCAAGCACAAGTCTGAACTGCGCATCGAGTTTAAAAACGGCAAAGCGACACCGCTTCCGCTGGGCTCGCTGGTCGTCGAAATTGAATTGGCCCACGCGTCGCTGATAGAGCATATCAATGCGTCGGGCGGTGGCGACGTTGTGGTCGACTACGACAGCGGCGCCGTGCTTGCGCGAGGGGACAACGCCAGTATCTCGATTGTCGCGCTCGACTGCAGCCGCCTCTTTCTCCACATTGACGGCGCTGGCGCTAGCGCTAGTGACACCACCACGCCACTTGCGGTCGAGAACCTCCGGGTCGCGTCGGTTAGCGGTGGCAGCGTCTTTCTCACGTCCACGACAAGTCTCCTTGGTCGAAAGCAGGTCATTGGCTTGGTGTTAGGCGACGGCCGCATTGCCATCAACGCCCCGCGCATCGAGACCCGCGAGCTGGTCGTTGCGATTGTCGGCGAGCGGGCCCACGCGCAGATTCAAGCTACGTCCATGGACGGCGTAGCGGCCACACGAGCCGAGACTGTGGTCTGGGGCAGCGGCTCGATCCTCGTACAATCACCCATGTCGCAACCACAATACGAAGTTGACCAGCTACGCGTGCCGTGTGAACACCTCAAAATCGAAATGAACGGCCCCGGCTGCGTCGACATTGCGGCGATTGCGTCCCAAGAGACCCACGTGCGGGCGAGTAACGGCGGCCGCGCGGTCGTGCAGACGCGCGAGCGGCTCTCAATGACGTGTGAGACCCACGCAAGTGTCGAGTGCATTGGCACGGCCTTGCCCTCGCGTGTGGATCCGGCGCCGGCCCACATTCCCGCCACCATGCTGTTTGTCACTGCGTTTGAAAACCGCGTTTGGACAGCGAGCGAGCCCGTGCCCGAGGCGCCGACCACGCACGACATGTTCACGTCGCCACGCAGCTTGCAGATCACGAAAGCTGGCTTTCGCGAGACGCTGCGACCGCTCTGGACGCTGTTGCAGTCTAACCGCAGCGCCACGGGCAGCACTACTACAGATCCAGACGCGGCCACGCCGTCGTGGGTCCATGTCATGAGCGACGTGGCCGGTGGCAAATCCATTCATTAAGTTTTCTATCATTACCAGCTGATTCAACGCAACGTATACTACGAGCGCTGTATGCGTCAGCGAATGATACTATAATATTGGTTTATACTGATTCACACGGTAGGAATGAACACGCTAGAGCACTGCTGTCACGGAGATTCGCCGCTCACACTTCCGCAACGCTGGTACGCAGGCGAGTACACTGTTCTATTGCTGCTCGATGCTTCGCACAATTGCTCACACAGCACGTTGGTCCGCAATGCTCCGTAAAAGACAGACAGGCGTGGGCAGTCGCGATAGCTTCGCGGTAAGGTCCGCTTGCAAACGACGGGAGCTCGTCGTCCCGTGTGTACACCGGTTGGCCGACCCGCCATCGATACACACGTGTACGTTGGCTGTTCTGATGTAACCGTCGTCAAGAAATGCAAACGTCCGTCCCTGGCGTGGCAATTCGACAAGATTGGGTTTCATACTGTCATCATTCTGGATGCGATCAGTCTAGGGGCATGGGCGTTGCTCCCACCGCTGTTTCGGTCTTCGATGCCGCCGACGTCGCGTCGAGATGCGGTCGCTCCATGCTGCTGAGCGCGGTTAGTTTCGTAGGTGTTATCGTCTTTGCTTCCACAGCACTCGCAGTCGGCCCGAGTGCTGCTGCTTCTGCGGCCGCAGTGGTCGGCACCGACGTCTCGGTCTCGATTTTAATCTTTGCGGACGTGACTTCACCAGACGCGCGCCGGGGTTTCTTGACTTTTTTCTCGCCTTTCTTTTCACATGTGTCTCGAAACACTAGCTCCACGTTATGAACCAGTACTTTTTCGGTCTTAGGCTTGCGCTTTCGTCTCGCTTTGACCAGCGTCTGTCTGGCGGCAACAGCTGGAGTCCCAGTCGTATTTACTGCGACGGCGTGAGGCTCAGACTTTTCAGCAGTGGGCGTAGCAAAGGGCACAACTGGCTTCACCGCGTGTGCTTCTCCGTTTGCCGCCGAAACTCCTGGCAACTTTGTGTCGTTTAGCCCGACCGCAGGGATCGCGATCGACGATTCCGTCGGTGGTTCGTTCTTGGTAGCAACCGGTATCGGCGTGAGCGGGCTAGTCAACAGTGGAGACTTGGTCGAGACTGTTTGATCATGAGGACTTAGGGCGGGTGGTGCTGCCGTGACTGTCAGCGTGGGAGTCGGAGTGGTCGCCGTACTCGGTAGGTTGGCCACAAGAGCTGTTACTCCAGGTATCAGCGGCTTTGCTGGTGGAGCAGTACCTTGCAAGCCTGGCTTCACATCGATTCCAACCAAAGGTGGCGCAAACGCGACTGCGAGTGCTTTTGACAGCGTTGCCGCACCAACTTGTGGAAGCGCACTCACGATCGTCGCCACGACGGTGGGTGATTTCGCAATCGGCCACGCAACCGTCGGCTTTCGTTGGGTGATGGGCTTGGCCGGCGTGGCCACTTTGACGACTCGCTCTTCGATGCGCGAGGTCACCAGCCTGAAGTGGCCGTGGGCATGCGGCAGATCGTCCACGTCGTCCTTGAGCATCTCGTTCCAGCGCACGACGAACCGCCGCCCCGAGTTCTCGACGTCAATGTTCCCACACGGATGGTGCTCGACCTTGTTCTCTTCAATCACGACGTTGTTGGCATGGTACAAAAGCCGAATGCCAAAGCGCTTGTTGCTGTAGATTTGGTTTCGGCGTAACACGGCATTGCCGCTCCAAACGGTGATGCCCGAGTGGGCGTTCTGAAAAACCGAGTTGCGCTGCATCACGAGTGCGCCTTGTAAGACCAGCACGCCCGAGCCGCTGCCCGAGTGGAAAATACGATTGTGCTGGAGCACGAGCAAGCTGAGCGGATCGCCCGACACGGCCAGACACGCGTTGCCTTGGTGGTTCCCATCAAAGTCGTTGAACGCCGCCCGCACTGCGCCGCGCCCCGTCACGTGGAGCAGATGCTGCCAGTTGTTTTGTGGTTCGCTTGTGCCGCGTTCACTCGTACTGTGGCGTCTGCTAATGTGGAAGCCGCAGATCACACCGCCTCGCGCGGTCCATCGCAGCTGCGCGTGCGGCGTCGCCATCTGCAGCTCGACGTGGGCATCGTGCGCCGCCAGCAAGCGGATGGGCTTGGTGATGTGGACCACATCGTGGATCTCGTAGACGCCCGACCCAAAGAGCAGCGTTGCGCCTTTCTCGACGCCATCTAGCAATTCGTGCCAGTGTTCGCGACGACCGGGATCTCCGTGAACATAGAAGAAGTCGCTGGCATTGACACGGACACTCAACGACGGGTGGAGCGCTGCGTCGTGCCACGTCCGACACACGAGCTGTACACCGTGGAGACGATCTGGGTACGCCGGCAGTTGCTGAAAGATCCGCAGCAGCACGTTGATCGGTAAGCCCGCAAACCCCAGCTCGCGCGCGGTCGCGCACTGCTCGTTCTTGACCAGCACCGCTGGCTTGTCCCACGTTGCTTCGCGCGTATCGCTGTTGTAGTAGAACGGTTGGCCCGTGACCGCACACTTTTTAAGCTCCCACGATTCGCCCGTAAGCTGGCGTCGGCGACGAGAGGCTTGGACACTTGCGCGCTCTTTCTTGTACAACTGATGGTGCATGTCGATTTCCGACGGCGAGAGCTCGTCGATATCCGTGACGCCGGCGATCAGTTCTCCTTCGGCGATCCATTGCTGCTCCTCAATCATCTTGCGCGCTTCAATCTCTTCAATGTTCAACAGCACTTTGGTCTCGTCCTCCAAACGGCCGTACGCTTCTGCGGTCGGTACGTACGCAAACAACGGATCGACGTCCTCGCGGAAATGCATCGCGTACCGATCCACGGCATTCAACGAGTCTTCAAAGTGCTGCAGCGACGAGACCGAGTCTTTCCACGCTTGGAGCTTCCGCTCGTCCTCCATCTCGCGGGCTCTTTCCGTGGCACGGTCGCGCTTTCGCTTGTCTTGCGCCGCCTTTGCAAGCGCCACATGTGCCTCGGTCTTTTGTCGCTTTTTCGCAGTCTCTGCTGGCGAACGTGTCGTAGTATTCCGACCACGTTTGCGTCCTGGTTTTGCTGTAAGTGGTTTGTGTCGACGTGGTGGTTTCGCTTCGTCCTCGCTCATGTCATCGTCACTGTCGTCATCAGAATCAGAACTCTCACCACCCTCTTGGTCGTCGCTGCCTTCGTCTTCCTCGTCGTCCACCATACTCACATCTTCCTCTATCAACTGGGCTTCGTCCGTCTCGACCGCAGCTTCCATAACTTGTACCTGATTAGTGTTGACGTCAACACCTTCGACAGCGAAATGAGCCGACGATGCTCCCACCATGGTGAGACGCTGTCGGTCGTCCTTGTCTTCATCCTTCCCTTCCTCATCACGCCCGCCGTCGTTGCTTGGCGTGGACGCCCTTGACACTTCGGTCTCTGCATTTGAGACCCGCCGACCAGCCGTTGGGATTCCATTTACTACCGTCGCACCACTCGTGTCTTCGTCAAATTCGCGTTGCTCGGTCAAGAATTCTTCGCGTGCACCTCGCATCGCAACAATATCGTCCTCGTCTTCGAGCTGGGCCATTGCATTTTCGATCGCATCAAGCGACAGCTCATCGTCCTCTTCATCTGCGGTGGCATCTTCCTCCTCTTCATCGTCTTCTTCTAGAACTTCTTCGACTCGTGACCGCTCGCCCTCGGTGTCTAAGCCGTCGGTGCCTCTATCATTCAGATCGCCCATAAGTTCTCGTAGACTCGCTTTGGAGAAAAACTCAGTCGTGAACTCGCCTTTGGCCATCACGAGGAAATCTAAATGGCGCTTCTGCTGAGCCTTTTTCAAAATGTTCTCCTCGACTGTGTGTTCGCTCACGAGGCGGTAGATGTGGACGTCGCGCGTCTGGCCAATACGATGCGCGCGGTCCTGCGCTTGGGCGTCCATCGCTGGATTCCAATCCGAATCGTAGAATATGACCGAGTCGGCGCCAGTCAAATTGATCCCCAAGCCGCCGCTTCGTGTCGACAAGATGAAGCAAAAGATCTTGTCGTCGTGGTTGAATTTCTCCATGAGGTACTGCCGGGTCTCGACCTTGGTCGATCCATCCAATCGAAAGTATGTGTAACCGTGGAGATTGAGGAAGATCTCGAGGATGTTGAGCATGGAACTCATTTGTGTAAAGATCAAGCATCGGTGGTTGCCACGCTTGAGGTCGCGCAAGAGCATATCCAATTGCTGCAGTTTGCCACAGTCAAACTGGATAAGTCGTTTGTCGGGAAAAAAGAGCTGGGTCCGCTTGAAGGCTTCGTAGTATGGCGCAACACACCGCGTGGCAACAGGCTTGAGGTGGGTCTCAATAAACGTGTCGAGCCGCTGTCGTCGCGAGAGCTTGGCACGGTCGCTTGCGTCGGCGCTAAATCCGTTTCCACCAAACGCCAGGATCAGCGGTCGCGCTCGTGCCTTGGGCACGACGCACACGGCTTTCCGGATCACCGATGCCATCGATCTAATCCTGGCTTCCGGATCCTGGACCATGTCGCATAATGCGTCGCTCAAAGCGAGCCCACTCTCGCTCGCTCGTTTCGCGTGGATTTCCATAGCGTGCGAGATAAACACGGGCATCGTCGACACGCGAATCAAGTCGGCACCGAGCATGGGCTCGTGAACGTGCACGCGCACACGAGCGGACACACACTGCTGCTGTCGCTTCTCGAGCCAATAAGCCCGCCGACGTTCAGCGAGCTGGAGTAGGCGCTTCAAGACGTCTGGTCTGGAGCCAGCCAACTGCTTCACCGTGAGTGAACAGTCGCTGGGTAACGAAGCGGAGACGCTTACGTCGTCATAAAAATGGAGTAGGTCGCGCTTACGTGTCATCGTCGCTTTCTCTGCACCCAATAATTCTTGGTTGGGGAGGGTCTGAAGCATCGGCCACCACGCGATCGTCTGCGGCTCAAGCCAGTCGACTATGTACCCGTATTTCGCTGGTACATGGAGCGTGAGTTGCTCCATGTCGAGTGGCGATTCGATTGGCCGTGGCTCAAACAAATCCGGGTGGTTGCAAACCTTGCGGAGCTGCATGAGGACGTTCATCATGCTCATGAAATTGCCGCTGCCGCTGCCACCACTACCGCCTCGCCGTGCGGATCCAAAGAGCGCCCGTCGTGTACTGCTTCGCGAAATGAAATCTTCATAGAGGAACCGCTGACGCTTCGACAAGCTGCACGTGATTACATGCTCGAATTTTCCGGGCAGCTGCTTGGCGACATCTTTTTTCAATCGACGCAACACGAACGGACGAATGATCCCATGAAGCTGCGAGACCAAGAGCTGTTGCTCGGCCGCCATGCCGTCGCCAGTTCCTGCGCCGCTTGGATCCGTTGCAGTGACCATGCCTTTGCCCGTGCTCTCTTCGACCATGACACTCAGTGGATTCTGGAACCAGTACGTAAACTCTTTCCGCGAGGCAAACACGTGCGGCATGAGGAAATGCATAAGCGACCAGAGCTCCATAATATTGTTTTGCAGCGGCGTTCCCGTGAGCAGTAAGCGGCGTTGCGAGTTAAAGTGGAGCAGCGTCTGCCACCGCAGTGACTTCCAGTTCTTGATATTGTGGGCTTCATCGAGAATTAAATAGTACCACTTTTTGCGCTTGAAGCAGTGCGCGTCTTGCACGACCAGTTGATAGCTCGTAATGCACACTTGAAACGCATTTTGCTTGGACCAGCCGTGCCGCAATTCTTTCCGTCGCTTGGCCGAGCCAAAGTATGTGAGCACTTTGAAAGCCGGGCACCACCGCTTGAACTCCATTTCCCAATTCACCATACACGACGTTGGCACGACAATCAAGTGGGGACCCCACACGCCACGTGCGCACGCGAGGTGTGCCAGCATCGTGATGGTCTGAATGGTTTTCCCTAGCCCCATTTCATCAGCGAGGATCCCGTTGATGCGCTTCTCGCACATGCTCGTGAGCCAATTCACACCGGCTTGTTGGTACTCGCGGAGATCCAAGCGCGACGTCAATAGGTACGGTTTCTTGTAGGAGGTTGCTTCGTATCCGTACTCACTCGCTGGATCCACAATCGACTCAACACTTAAACTCTCACCAGCATTGCCATTCATCTCGGCATGTTCTTCCTTGTCGGTTGTATCCACGATGTCGAGATCGCGTTCGTCTCCACACTCAGCGTCGTCACCGGCAGCACCGTAGTAGCGCGCTCGCAATTCGTCAATGGATAGATTGGCTTCCTCATCGAGAGCTGCAATCTCGTCCTCGACTTGGTCCTTCGAACGAGGAGCGGCGTCCTCCACTTCAGCGATGGTCGTCTCGTCGTCTTCTTCGTCCGTACCATTCTGCTGGAAATCAGAGTCATCGTCGTCTTGGTCTTCAGTGTCGTGTACTTCTTGATCCGGTGCAGGCGGCTCGTCGTTGTCGCTCTGCATTGTCGCATATTTTGCCCGTAGTTCATCGAGTGATAGCTCGCTGTCCTTCTGTAGCAACGTCACTTCCTCGTCGACTTCGTCCTGCGTGAACTCGTCGCGTTCGGCAATCTCGAGTGTCGTCTCATCATCTTGTACCTCAGTGTCAGGCGGATAATAGTCGTCTGCGTCGTCGTCTTCATCGTCGTTGTTCTGGTCGCCGTTCTCCATGGTCAGGGAGACATCCTCCCCTTCGTCCACCGCTTCGCTCCCATTACTCAGCGCCGTGGCATATCGAGTCCGCAGTTCGTCGATCGATAGTTCGCTTTCTTCTTGCAGCCGTGCGACTTCGTCTTGCACATCTTCCCGCGTCGTCATCATCTCATCCGCTTCCATGGTCGCCTCGTCGTCGACTGCTTCATCGGCCGAGTCCACGGCGAAATCGGAATCGTCCGAGGCATCATCTTGTACCATACGTTCAGCACATTCGGCTTGATCATCTTGGTGTCCGTTCGCTGCATCTCCCAACGCATACTTGGCGCGTAGTTCGTCCACCGATAGCTCACTCTCCTTCTGCAGCAGCGTCAGCTCGTCCTCTTGTTCGAGGTGACTCGTTGCGTGCTGCTCTTCTTCCCCCGCGATTTTAGTTTCATCGTATTCTTCCTCCTCTACTTGGTCGAAATCAATATCGCTCTCGCCCAGAGAAGCCTCATCGATCGCCTCTCCTGATTCATCAGGTTCAGTCTTTGCGACCGTCTCCTTTTCCTCGACGTGGTCCTCGTGTTCGGGCTCCCCTACCGACGGCTCTATAGGCTCACAGAACGCCAATGCGAGCGCCGACGCATACCGTTCGGTCTGCGCCATAAGACTCTTTAGGTGCCGATCCATCGCGGCCTTGCGCAATTCGTCCGACTGCAATTTGACTTTGAAGCTAATGATTTTGTCAATCTTGGTCCAAAACTTCTTGACATCGCGACCGACGCGAGCTGCCACGCGGCGCCGCGCATCTTCTTCTAGCTGCACATACCATACGATCAGCACCAAGTTATGAGCACTCTGACTAGCAGTCCCTCTACCTTTTCCTGACGGGCGGCACGTGATGCCCTCTTACTATGGTGGCTCTGAACCGACAGCGACAGCGTCCGCGCCGTCTTGAGCCGCCACTTGCGTTCCTGTGCAAAATCCGCTGCCATCCATTCCTACAACCAGCCAAATATGAGCATTGGTAGTGGCAATATGTCCCATCCGAAGGCTTCCGTACCATTTCTTGGAGCAGAAAATCGCGCTGTGTGCGCTGTAACCGCACGCCATTGGCGTCATACCCTTGCTCGTCGAGTCGCGCAAGCGGTTTTCCCAGCGAGAGCTCGCTCAAGCGCGTTTCAATCGCGCTCTTGCGCGCCAACAGCGCCGTCTCGAGGTCATGGGCCGACGTGGTCGTGGTCGTGTCGGATTCCTCCTGGCCGCGATTTGGTGAATTTTCACTTGAAAATTGCGTGGGCACCTCGGGCAACGACTCGTCTTGCGATTCCGCGTCACTGCGGCGGCGCTTTCGGCTCTGGAAACGTGCTAATTTCAATCGCGCGTTCGCCATGCGCGTTCGTGGCGGCTCGCTCGCCTCGAAACGTGCCAAAAGCCTCCGCACAAAAAGGGTGGGTGAGCAGAGCGGAAACACCACGGAAACCTTCCATTTTTGATATTTCGGAATTTGTGCTCTAGTTTCTGTGAAATACGCAAAAGTATCATGATGTGGTTCACACATATTCTATGTATAGTAATAACACATATAACACTTCAGCGAGTCACGGATTGGTGTGTACCACACCGGAAACCTCGGAATCGTGAAGCGTCGCAATGCGACCAGCCAGAACCGTCGGCAATCAACGGTGGAGACGAAAACAGCGATCCTCCGTGGCCATGCAGTGTTCATATGATGCGACGTCTCGCAGCAGCCGTGCAAACTGTCTAGGAGGCTTTTACGCCATTCTATCCGCAAATTTCCAGCGACGCTATCCACACTAACCATGGCGACTGAGGAAGCCGCGACGTTGCTGCCATCGAACGCGCCGCCGCAGGCCCCGCGCCACCATGCGCGTCGCCCCCAAGCACTGCGTGTGGCCATGGGTATTGCAAGTGCAATTGCTTTGGTCGCGGGCTCGGTCGTTGCCGTGCATATTCTCTCGCAGCACCAGCAGCCGACTGTCGCGACGGCGTCGCTGAGTACGGTGTCGCCAACGACCATGGAGGCGCAATTTGGGTGGAGTACGTGGTGCTCGGTGCGCGCGGCGGCCGGGTGCTTGTTTAGCTCCGACAGGGACAAGTGCAAAGAAGAAGTCGTGGCCAAGTGTAACCCAGACGAAGAAGCGCACGACAACGGCACCAGCGACCAGTCGGGATCAAGCACTGAATCAAGCATGGGCTCGGGCTCGGGTTCTAGCTCAGGCTCAAGCTCCGGCTCCGGCATGGGTACGGTTCTCGGAAACAGTTCGCACCATAGCGTTCCGAACGTTGGGGACCCAGAACCCGAGCATGTGCGCAACCCGAAGCACAAGAAACACCGCAACCGCCACCACCACAAAGCCACCCAAGGACCACCACGTCCTTAAGGTGTGCACCGGCAAAGACGAGCTATAGGCGTGACAAGTGCACAGGGGCCACTCAGACCGCTCACGCGTGAGCCTAGTAATCGTTCAGATGATTACTATTAACATTCTCTGAGGGACCCACAAGTGAGTAGGCGTCTTGGGTATACGATTTCTTTTCTCCGTTCACGAATCGCTGGTCTTTCCCTACGCCGTGATCTGTAGAGCTCCTCAAGACTTGGTGATTTCGTGCTAAGCGAGATGGCGTCACGTGTCTCCATTTGGTTATCATCGGATCGGGTTACTGCCTTGACTTCAACGTAGCCAAAATTGCTCGTTTCCTCTAAAGTGATTGTGTACCTCTACAAATGCTCGCTTCTGAACGCCCCAATGGCGTAACTGGCATGGTACATCCACAATTGACTACGTAACCTCATATATTCCGTGTTCAAAATACTGAGCCAATGTCTACTTCTGTGGTGGTCAAGTCAGCACCTGCAGTTTGACACGTTCTCCAAACACTCTTCTAGAACATCGGACCTTCTTCTTGCTGCGACCAAAGAAGTGCGATCTTTTACTGCTGCGCTTTGTGTGTACACGATACAAGACGAAACGGATGACCATCTATCTATACATACCTTGCCACAAGAAACAGTACGGCAGCAAACCAACCATGACTGCGTTCGTACTCTCCATGTCGATTGAAAAGACCATGCATGATAGCGGTTAAGAAATCTGCACCGTCGCATTGATGCACGAGCCGTTAGCAGGTATACTTGGATCGGATGGCTATCTTTTGTCGATAAGGAAACCTCAGGGCGGTCTGTGCTCATGGTAGTCCATGAAGAAACAAACGCTAGCTCATCTGCCAATCGACACCGGGGGATACACACTGCGAGGCCACCTACCACGCTCTCATTGCTGCCTACCTCTGACCATGCGTGGAGTTGCTTGGCTGCGCTGCGCCTGGCTCGCGCTCGCAACTGCGGCGTCTGCAACTGTCGCGTACGATCCGACAACACTGTCGACAATAATTGCGAACCCGGCCACTGGCATCTTCGATCTGTGCTATTGGGCCAACTGCTCGACATCGCTCTCGCTTTCGCTGTACCAAGTCTCAGTCGACACAGTTATGGATACCACCAACACCAACATCATTTCGTCAAGGGTGCTCGCCGACTTCACCGCTCTAGACACGACGGACGATAATAACGACGGCATCGCGGACCCCGTCGTTGTGCGGACCGATGAGACATCCACCGCAGACTGGCCAAGCGATACGCTCTATGCGCGCGCCTGTATCGCCACTGCGTGCAGTCCACGGCCATCGAACGAGTCAGAATTCCAGTATCTTTCGACCAGCACAGTCGCAGAAGACGCTATTGCTTTCAAGATGGAAGTTCAGCACTTCGACCGCTGGAGCCAAATGGACTCGCCCTATGAAACGTACAGCGTGGCGCGCGGCGCCATGCGACTAAACCTCAGAGTTGCACTATCGCCACTCGTCGACCAGCCACTGCCCATGTTTGCCATCTCGTTTCTCGTTGCGGCACTTGAAGATCACTTGCCGACGACATCCATCTCGCGCACCGACACAGTGGATGGCCACATGTACCTCCAGCGGATTCATTTCAACGAAGACATGTTTCTCGATCTGCCCACGTATACAAAGATCAACAATGTCGACACGAGGCTCCACACGGTTGTCAAGGCCCACGAGAGTGGGAAGCTCAAGGATTTGGTTGAGATCACGCTCGTGTTTGGTCCCGTGCAAAAGTCGATTGAGTACGTCGCAGCAGCCTCGTCCATGAGCCTTGTCAACAACATCACGTCCACGGCGCGGCCGTCGACACCAACGGGTCTTGTGGACACTTCGGGCACCACACTGCCAACTAATTTCCGCACTAGTGCGCGCGGTATGTTTGCGTTGTGTTTGAACGCGACCTGTGAGTCCAGCGACGCCATTGTCATGGGTTTTTCCGGCTTACAAGTCAAAGGACCCACGACGACGCTCCCGATCAACCGCTTTGCATTCGCTCCGGCGTTTGACTTCATAGTGCCTTCGACCTACATGACGGAGTTGATGGTCTCGCGGTTCTTCGAGACGTCGGTGCCGCAGAGCGTCTACCGACCACCACGACGGCTCACCCCTGGTGCAAGTGATCCGATGTTCGTCGCACATCTCACGTACTTTGTCTTGTCCGCGAGCTCGCAGTTTGGCGACAAGATGGTCGACGAGCCGCGTGGCACGCTCCAATTCTCTGCCTCGATCCGCAACTGGCTGTTCTCGTCGCCCAGTGAGACTTTGGAGCTCAGCATGGCGATCAGCTTGGACGGGGGTATAGCAATCGACGACGATTACATCTCTTTCTTACAAGACGACTATTTCGTGGTCATTATTCAGGGTGACAAAATCCTCAGGTTCCCGACCTTTGCCATTGCGGAGAACAATATCGTCGTCCCTGTGGGTGTCGCTCTCTCGCGCCAGGACGAAGCGGGGGATACGCTTACCGTAACCTTTACGTTCTCGTCATTTGCGTCTAGGTTGGATTACTCTGCCCAACTCCGTCCGCCAGGATCGTCGCTAACGACACCGACGCCGACGACGCCGCCACCAGAGCCAGAGACGGCGGCGCCGACAACGGTGGCGCTGCTGGACGAACCGAAGCGAAAGGTCGAGTCGTGGGCAACCGCCGGCGTTCTACTTGGCTTTCTCGCATTCATTGTCGTTGTGAGTATCTTCCAGTGCGTAAAAAAAGCGCGCGTGAAGATCGACTTTAGCAAAATCATCCCCTAAACAAATACTATATTCAATTTCAAACGTTGGTCTCGCCATTTTTTACATGGACTGCTCGTCGGCCCACCGTGTATGGTGACGAGCGCGCGCCGCGCGTGAGTAGTTTCCCGATAAATTTGTCTCAGTCTCGTCCTGTGGATTCTGCTGACTTCCGCCAAACCATTCACCACGCCCCCCATGTTCAAACCATCGCGAAATAAAGTTGGATCGAGCTGTGCTCAGTAGCGACTCGTGCTGGAACGCTTCTTCCGCTGTCGGATAGGGACTCGTTCGGTTACGATTACCGTCACTGACCTCACTGGGTTCTTCCGTAGGTGTCTCAATAAGCATTGGTGATGGGAGCCCTCGGACGTTCATTTGCGGTGGGATGCGACCCACGCACTCAACGACGCTTGCGCCGACGCTGCGGACGCGGAGACCGTTTCGCGCCTGTAGACACACGTCGTTCGAGCCAATGGCAATCACTTTGGTGTGCTCGGTCGGTACCGAAGCCGTGTCGACCCACGCCGAGCCCACTGCGGTCGTGGCCTGATGTCGCGTGATCGTCTGTCGTTTCGTATCGCCTACCTTCGGTGCCTGTACGTGGACCGCGCCGTCGCCCATGGCAAACGTCTTGATGTCGTCCACCTCTAAATGGCGATGGACCGCTAGATCGAGCTTGCTGTTGCCAATGGCCATGAGCTTGAGCCGGGACGCGATCAGCGAGTCGGTGTTAATCACGACACTGCTGTCACGGCCGCCGACAACGCCAACGCCCAGCGAGTGCTGGAGATCCAATGCTGCCACGTCCATTGTGACCTGGCTATGTGTGCCCCACACCCCCACTTGCAATGTGTTGAGGCGCATGGCAATCGTTGACGCATCGACAAAGAGTCGGCTCTTGTTGGCAGCGACCAGCTTGAGTGACTGTGCTTGACGACCGCCACGGCTACGACCAGCACAATCGCGAGCGCGGCGGCGGCGGCTTCGGTAGTCGTCCGCTTTCCAAGCTTCCGCATCGTCGCGACCAGCAAACAGCACATCGCTGGCCACCACAACGTCGCCCAGTCCGATCGCAGCAAGGCTGCGTAGACCGTGGGCGTGGGGGAGATCAATTTCCGTGACCAAATGGGCTACGAGGTCGCGGTCGTGAGACGGAGGGCAAAAGTCGACGCGCGTGCGATTCGGCCACGCCGAGGCGACGCGGACACTGCGCAGCACGTCGGCATTGCTGCTTGATACGCGCACGCGCGCGACGGCGTCTTGGCCGATAAGCTCGTGTAATTCGGGACGAACGCGCACGATCGTGAGACCGGGTGTGAGTACCTTGAGCTTTTCGACGCCCGGTGGGCCGCTACGATGGCGAGCGAATGCTGAGTCGTCGCGACGAATGGTCCACGTGCACTCGACGCGCTGGTTGTCGTGGATTGGATTGCTTGGCGACGTGATCGCACCGCGTTGGACGCGGAACGGCATGCGCGAGAACGCCCGAGCACCAGCGGCCGAGCGGACTGAGGAGACGTGGCGGTGGACGATGCGATTGAACATGATAAGTTTAAACTTAACTTGAGAGACGGACGGCCAAATGCGTAATGAGCGCATGATCGCCAAGGCACGAAGATCGAAACAGAGCTGGGCGGGGCTTGTCGGCATCTCACGTTAAAATTGGCGGCAGGATTACCTGGAGACACTCATTCTCATTGCAGAGTGATGGCCATGTAGCCATGTTTGCGGACAATGACAGTCATTGGTGGGAAGAGTGATGGCGAAGGTATCCCCATAGCTCCAATTCAATCAACTGCTGGGCGGAGACTTGCTCCAAGGAATTCGCTCAGCGTAACGAAATGGGCGAACTCGTTGAAGTAAAATTTAAATGCGCTTTGGCGGCTGAAATAGTAGGGGTATTCGAAGGTGCGTTGAAATACTAACGCATTCGTTGTCAGATTAAACGGCAAGTCTGGATAGGGTCTGATGATGAAGATGATGGAAATTGGCGTCTATTGAGTTCCATATTCGACTGGATAGGGTCTGACGTTAATGGCGAAAGTTGGCGTGTATCGAGCTACATCTTAGACTGCAGTCTACAGATCAAATCTAGTTCAGATCGGCATTGCCCTAACATCCGTCTGTCCGCATGCAGAGGTTGGTGACTTCATACACCTCCGAGTCCTGTGCATAGCCGTGCAAAACGCGGCCTTGTTCCACGCAACGGTACTGGAACTGGTGCTGGGGGTAAGGTAGGCTGTCGGACGCTCGTGTCGTACGTGCGTGACCGATTGCGCACGACTTGGGGCGAACGTAGTGCAAAATTAAAGCATCTCGTCTCCAGCATGACGGGCAAGCCGATGTGTCCGTGATTGTTGCCGTTGACAATGTCAATGCCCCCGTGTGCCACGCATGGAGCGCATCGCTAACTCGACGACCCCTTCAAAAATGCCCCTTTTTCGATCTCTGCGATGTCCCGTGCAGGACGAGCGCCGCCGTCGTTCATTTTGACTGATGGCGGATTCTCGCCAGAGACCATTGTTCAGTTTAAGATGACCGTCTGCAGATGGCTTTACGGTTGTGGGCGTCGTTGCTGCGTCGCCTGCGTATACTCAACGAACCGCAGTGTAGTGGCTTCAACTTCCGCATCTTCATGGCGTTGCAAGTCATCAACGGACTCTGTGGCGCACCGATATGGACGAGAGATCGGGCGACGTGCGGCTCCGCGTCGCCAACTCGTAATGTGATTCTATGTATCGAGACACAAATCCCTCGATCTTGATCGCTAAAAACAGCATTGAGCTTCGCATCTCCCTCGGTCGACCACACGTCGACGTCGGTGGGTGCGATGGATGCCAGGACAGGCAGCACCCATAGGCTTTTGGGAAACCGGTGTAACTCGATTGTAAAAACCGCGGCCGTGAGCTGATCCAAGGGTGCTCGATCCGGGTCCCAGTTGTCAAAAGGTGCCCACCCGTCAAGGAGCACGCGCCACATGATCTGCGCCGCTGGACACGACCAGAAAATGTGGTGGATGGATCCGCGTGCAACATCGGTGGCGGTGTGTGGGCATCCGTGCTACTCGTGCAATCGGTCCCAGCCTGGGATCCTATCCCCTTTGATGCACCGGAGTCGAAACCGCTGGCGTGAGATAGTCCCCTTGAGTTTGTCGATGTCGGACAGCTTGCGACGAGCCATGGCCGTGCCGATGATAGCGTCCGCGGCTACCAGTCGTTTCTGACGTTCGTCGTTCTCGTTGGCCCCGCAGCGCGCTTGCGCGCGCCACCGGTTTAGATTTGGCAGGTGATCTACATGTTTCAGAGATAAATGAAAGAATCCATGTGACGTGATCTATTGTGTGCTTCATAATACCACACTTTGCGCGGTCGTTTTTTAACTGTGGACAACCGTATCACGACAATGCTCGTCCTCACCATTTTCTCACCACTAATACCAACATATATTCTTAGAGGGGTCAACCACTGAGACAATGCGGTCGGTTTGAACTGCTTTCGCTAAACATTATCGTGTGTGTGTTGAGTCTCTTTGTAGATCACACTAATGAAGCCATATCTCAAATTCCATCCATCACGGGCATTTGTTTGTCTTGTTCCCTTGGCAACCTTCCATCTTTACTCCATAAGGACGGGCTGGTCAGGCGCGTGGATGTTGCGGAACACAATTCGCTGGACTTGGTACTCGTCCATTTCCACGACCGTACCGTCAGCGAGGCGAAGGCGCCGCGTGTGGACGCGCTCAGGGTAGTCCTCCACCAAAACCTCGGCGTACTTGGCCGCAGGGTTGGTCTGGTCACTCAGCTTGACCGCATGACGCGGCCACTTAAGAATGATGCCCATGTACACAATGAGAATCGCCATTCCAATGCAGGTCGAGAGCACCGAGACCAGCGGGACCGAGTACCGGATCTCTTTGGTCTCGAGGTCGCCGGTGAGCCGCGTTGCGCCAATCACTCGCTGGCTCAAATCCACCTCACGCTCGGAGCTATTGGAGGATAGCGTAATTTGCTTGACCTGGGCGTCTTGGAAGAGGTAGTACAGTGCCGCCGTGTACAGAGGCTGGCGTGGGTCTTGGATATAGTAGTGGTTGTGCTGGACGTGACTCAAATAAGCGTCGATATAGATCGAGCACTGACCCTGATTCAACTGCAGACCGTCGGTCTCTTTGTAGGTTGTGTTCATACGCGCGATGTCGACGTACTCGTACATAAAGTACGTGTACTGTCCAGCATTGTCGTAGAATTTGGGCTCGCGCAGTGCGATCAGCGGGAGGGGATTCTTGAGCGTCCGCCGCTTGAAGCTTTTGGGAATCGCGTTTTCACCAACTATCAACACACGTGAGCTGTTGGGCTCCGAATGCAGATTCTGTAGCGGGTGGAGAAGCCCTTGGCATGCACCCGCGTTGGCATGGCACGCCGCATCAAAGCGCTGACTGAGATCGTCAAATTGCCACTCTAATTTGGCAAACGTCAGCACGTAGTGCCGACGCGGGTTGGTGATGATCGGGCCTTGGACGCCACCGCGGACTTGGAAATCGCCTTCGAAATATGAGCCGACACCGTAGAGAAACGCCGTGTTGTGCTGCGCAGTGCAGTTGCTGGGGAACCACGACGAAATGTCTTTGTCGTACGTGACGTGGTGCGGCCCCAACGTACAGTTTTGCATGTATGGCGTCAGGAGCACTTGCTTGGTCATAAACATCACGGGCGAATAGTCTTCCAATACGCAATTGCGTTCGCCGCAGGTCTGGTACGGACCGTCGTTGGCAATGATGCGACCCGAGCACATGTACTCTTGCATGGTGTCAAACTCTTTGTCGCTTTTCAATTGCTCACGCTCGGCCGCAGGATCTTTAAACGTAGCGGTGGCCGAGTCACACCGGTTGGGGTCGACCCACACGTATTCGGCCGCGTCATCAAACGGCAGATCAAGCGTGAGCGTGGTCAAGTTTAGTTGGGGCGACAGCGAAAACGTATCGAGGGTGAGCTGAATCTCGGAGATATTGATCCCCCCAAAGCCATAGATGGACCCAAAAACACTTTCGACGTTGTGGTGAGAAACGTTGGACAAGTCGAGCATGTCCTCCAGGTAGTTGTGTGCACCGTAGCACAGCGGCTGGTTTTGATCGTCGACGGTCATGCCGTCGACGACGCGTGCGTCCATTTGCTTTACAGTATCGATCTCCTCCTCCTCCTCCGTCTCTTCTTCGTCTTCTTCACGCTGAAGTCGCCGCTGCTTCTGGAGGCGGCGGTGTCGCCTTGTCGCTGCCATGACTCGTCCACGCGCCCGGGCTTTATGGGTAGATACATCACCTCCCTCTTCCTCTCCAACTTCCTCTCCCAGTTCTCCGACCTCGGGGTCACAGCGGTAGCTCTCAAACAGATTCGAGTCGGTCGTCGCTTTGCCGTGAAGCGTCTGGCCTTGAGTCAGCAGCTCACCTATCGTCGTATAGGTCACTCCGGTCGCCTCCAAGAACGCGTTCATTTTTCGCTGCATCTCGTTTCGGTTCGCACTGGTTTTCTCGACCCACTTGAGTGTCACGGTCTCTCTCGGCGTCAGTGCTGTCGGCAAAGCAGCCAGATTCCACGGTCGCGCTGGAAACCCAAACGCCACAAATGTGCTTTGGAGATCAATCATACTCGGAAGCATGACCGTGTTGTTCTGGGCAACCTTGATCGTCATCGAGGCATTCGCCACGACCGACGCACAGCTCGACGTCGTGTTGATGTGGAACGGCACGGCCCCTTTAGTCACTAGCCGCCGGAGCACTGTATCCACCACACTATGGTTACTGCGACCACGAGCGACTTTTATAGTGGAGAGCGACTGTGTGCTCACGAGGTCCTCATCGGTAAATGCACGCTGGAGCTTGTCGAGCTTGTGTTCGACGAAAATACTCGAGATCCCAATGTTTACGATGTACAGGAGAAGGGGTGTAAACCAAAAGAGCGCGCGCCGTTTAAACGGGCCCGCGCCGTCGCGCACGCGCTCGCCAGGGTACCACGCTTGGTTGGCAAAGTAGATCACCATGGCGGCCATGAACAAGTGGAAAAACTTTTCAAGGAGGAGGCCGATTGCGGCCCATACAAAACCGCCGATCGACTGGAAGAGCTCGACGCGCTGGTCGGCGTTCGCAGACGTGCCGACAGCATCCAAGATGCCGCGCTCGATCGTGACACCGCTGAGAAGGAGCGTGAGGCCACCGCCAGTGACGCCAACACCAATGAAGACGAGGAGAAAGAAACGAAACTTGCGCAGTGCGATCTGTGGCAACGGACTGTTGGAATCAGCGAGCTGCTGCAGCGCAATCTTCTGCTCAAAATCACTAGTGGTTTTGGCCTTTAACTTGGTAGTCGCGGCGGCATTGGTTGCTGTTGCCTCGCGTGGTGTCGCCATCGCGCGGCGTGGAGATTTGCGGTTGTGTGGTAGCCGAGAGCTGTTCGAAGAGCGTTGCAGGATTGGGTGTGATGAGTTCTCAAGCGGATCGGTGGAATCGAAACCTCTTATAATATATATGGAACTCGTCATCAATCTCGTGCTCGGGACATCCTCTGTTCCAGGTACCCCTATAAATTGATTACCGCTCCCAATCGATTCATATGTTCGTTGGGTTCACTTTTGTAATGGACTGACTGGGTCTTTTGTGGAAAGACATTAGCCTGCCGCACTCCCCATTCTCGTAAGCGATCCCTCTTTCGCGATGGCGACTCCGTCGGCTGCCACTGCCGACCCCAATGTCGCTGCCTCGAAGGCCGTGAGCGACGCGCCAATTACACCAGCGCGTCCGCCGCAGATCGTCGTCACACTGCTGCCGCGCAAGCTTGTCATTAACGTCGCTGTGACCTGTCTCTTCATCGGCGCGTTCACCGCGGCCGCCTACCACGGCGTCGTTGTCCAGCGCTTCCACATCCCCGTGAACGACGCAACCCAGAACGCCATGGTCGAAGACCGCGTCGAGCTCTTCAATACAATTTCGGGTTTTCTCATCGCCTTGGTCGAGACTGGCTTGGGGGTCTTTATGGACACATTTCTCCCAGCGTTCCACGTCTATCTCCACAATGCACTGTGGTACTTGCACGGCAACGCCACGTCAACGCGCTTCACCAACAGCGTGCGCGCGACGCTCATGTTTCTGTACCCAGTGATCCTCATGCTCGTCATCGGCCAGAGTCTCCGGTCGTTCCAGGCCGGCCAGTCGTCCGTCGGCTTTACCAAGATCATGGCGCGCGGCGACCTCGCACCGGACGTCTCATTGACCGAGCTGCTTAAACTCAATGCGAGTCGAGGGTCGACAAACGATCGCGTCCAAGCGCTGGGCATTTTGCAAGGCGCGGTCAACGGCACGAATATGCCGTTCGATCTCAAGTATACGTCGGCCTGTGATATCCAGCGTGCGGGTCTCAAGATCGGTCTCCACGACCTCGACTCGGTCAGTGTTGCCTACGGGTTTCCACCCCACGAGTGGTACAGTGAAATGCTCGACATCTCGCTGAACGCAACCTATGCCGACGCCTTTCGCTTGGCATCGGTTGCCGCGGATGATACCGCTGCGTTTGATATGGACTTGGCGGCCGAGCTGTTTGGGCACGGCAAAGTATTGCTAGACCGCGCCGTGGCCGAGTCCATGACCGAGTACAATGCGTGCGAAGAGAGCGAAGACGTGGGCGATGAGGATGAGAGTGGCACGGCGTCACTCGATACGCTCGTGCACGCTGCCGAGACCTTTGCGGGCGAAGAAGCACGGCTCGCGAGTCTGCGGTGCGACGGCTCACTCCGCACACTCATTGAACTGGGCAAATTTCGGTCTCTCTCCCACCACAAACAAACGCCCGCGACGCTACTCATTCTCATCGCCAAGAGCCTCGCGATTGCCGTCGACGGCCTCGACCGTAATTCGACCACGATCGAATTGCGACGTCACAATGTCACGGCGCAAATCAATATGGAGAGCCTCGTGGTCTCGGCCGAGATTCGCATCGACAACACGACCCTGGATTTCTTCAACAACTCTGCGACTGAGAATCTCTACGAGTACGGTGCCTATGCGAAAAGCCTCTGTGGTGCGAAAAACTGTGTGTTTGTCGATCCCGAGAACAAGCTTCGGATTCCCCACCAGATTGTGCTCGTGCCACAGTTTCGCGGGTGCAGTTATACGCGCGACGACATTGTCTACCGTAATGACTTGCGGTCGTTTATCCCAGGCAACTGCTCGGCCGTGGCCCACACAGGCGTTGCGATCGCCATCAGCTCGTACATTACGGCCGACCAGTATGGAAGCAACGTCACCAATGCATTTCCCCATCGCCCGAGCGGGACGCCATTCCTCCTCAATCCGCGCCGTGTCGTGCGACTCACCATGAGCAAACTGGCGTGGACCCCTGCTCCGCTCGATCAGCGCTTTGGCGTGGCGTGTCGCCGCGAAAGTGGGGACCGCGACTGTGTAGGGCTGGCGTACCGCCTCACCAAGACTGGTCGCTATGTGTTTGCCAGCGACGACGCGTTGCCGACCACGCCGCTCGAACACGCGACGCTCATGGCGCCGATTCAGCTTGTGCAGCTCAACAAGGCACGGTTCTTTATCCCCAAGTGGGGCCGCGTCTTGCCCGAGCGACTGTATGGGCAAGCCAACCTCATTCCGAAAACCAACTGGAACAAAACGCTCAAGGGCGAAAACTGCTCGCTGTTTATGGACTCGTACATGACTCATGTAACCACGAACGGCTACGCTATGGAGCGTCCGTTCCAGCAGCTCGCGCGATCGACGCTGTTCTATCTCTTTGCCGGCGGCTCGGTGACCGAGCTGAATCAGACAACGATTACGGCAGCAACCTTCCCAAGAGGCAGTGAACTGGATGAGTTGCTTGAGGCCCAGGCGCTGGCGAGTATCAAGCTGAAGGGCGACGTCCAGTACCGCAAGATCCGCGTGGTCGTGCCGCGCAGCACGTACCAGGCGACGCTCGTAGGTTGCGGCCTGCTGCTCCTGATGGCGCTGCTCATTGTGATTTCGCCCATGACACGCGCGATGGAGTATTTCCCACCGGGTACGACCACGGCCGAGCAGTGCATTGCCGTCAAGAACGACGAGACGTACCCCGAAATTGTCCACAAGAAAACGCTGCTGTTCCCAGCGACGAACGAAGCACTGCCGCTCGACGATTTTGATGTCGAGCAGCTAACGCTTGCCAACAGGGCAAATGCGACCGACGAAATCCAGTTTTAATCTCCAATGATTCGAAGTAGGATGACGGCGTTCTCTCTCATCTCTACGAATGCTGTTCTGGACACACACACTGGTAGATACGGCATGGGTGTTGTACACCACAGCGACATTACCCTATCGAACGTTAGACAGCTCGCCCATGAAGGCGACTTGTCCAACGGTCCAAAGAGACGAGCCACGCCTTTGCATACTTAGGCACAGACGGATCGCGCGAAGAAGAATCTAGTTCAATAGAATTCGGCCGAATCTACAGAATTTGAAGCGGACCTTTCTGCGGGGCTCAGTCCAACTCATCCGCCCATCCTGCAACATGCTGCAGCAAAGGAAAGTCACTTTGTTTTCGAGTTCATCATTAATCAGCAGAGCGATGACTCATTATAAAGCGCTGCTGATTTATGTATTCGAAAAAATGACTTTTGCCGCGAGCAGACTACACCCACTAGAAAAACAAGCGAAGCACGAAGTCAGGCACAGTGCAATGCAATGTGCCTGGCTTCGTGTGGAGTTTTTTGCAAAACACTGGGATGGAGAGTGTACGTGTGCACTGTCCAACTGAATTTGTCGAAGTGTCTATAATACCGCGTTCTATCGGGAAGTTCAAACAAAGCTACTGTACGTTGTACGCATTGTCATAATTATTAAATCTCAGAGATTATGCAGTTAAGAGTCCAAATATACAGCATAATAAATAATCTTATGTAGTAAAACTTTTAATTATCAAAGGTAGATAGAAAAAATTCAGCGCCTAATCGCAGGACAAACGCAATAATACACGATCAAACAGTCACCAGAAAAAGTCCATGTCATGTCAAATTGGACAGAGCCGCGCTCGAGCAGCTCCGATCACGGTTATGCACGTTTGTTATGGATATAATAGCTTCGGGTGGGAACCGAAGCTGGCAGCAGAATTCAATTGGAGAATCCTGCCACCGGATTTCTTCTTATCGATGGGTGCGTTAAGTGCATTGTTCTCGACGAAATTCTTGCACTTCTCAGAGATTGGGGAGACGCTAACAAGCAGCTCTGTTTCTTCACAGCTGGATGGCAATGGTTGATCTCAATGCTCTTTCAAAAATCCGCTTGTTTCTCCGTCCGGAAATGTGCTTGTCGTCTCAATTCGGTGATCATTCTTGAACTAGCCTTCTCACGAACATATCACTACCGACATTCTCTCTCTCTTTCGCTCGAACACCGATGGAGGCCCCGCGCTGCACTTACACCAGCAAGCCCTGCAATGAGCCGCGCGCTGTCAAAGAGAACGGCGAACTCCATCGGCTCTGTGATCTTCACCGTATTAACGCGAACGCCGCCCAGCGCCGCTGGCACGCGCGCCAGCAAATTGTTTTACGCGAGCGTCTCGGTGCAATGGCAATGGGAACGAACCGCCGCGGCCGTCAAGCAAGTGCCGAGACCAGCAGACCCGTCGCCTCGCCGGCAGCGTCGATCAGCGAATGCAGACGGCACAGCGAGACGCAAGAACTGGACGTTGTCGAGATGACCACGCGCGGGCCATTTGCGAATTTGCCTATCAATACGCTGCCGCCCCCGACCGCGTTTGGGTCATCTCAGCCTGAGCCATCCCTCGCATGTAATCCACTCCCTGCTGAAATCCTGACGCTGCTGGATGAGATCTTCCTCGATGTGGACGCGTCAGAGGGGACAGATATCAAGCGCGAGACGGATGAAGTCCAGTTCGTCTAAAAAGTTACACTGTAGTGTTCGCATCTCATGCCCAAGTCTAAACTAAAATGAACCGATTCCGACCTTTGCCCTGCATACACCATCTTCTGAACCGGAACCAAGCCGAACTCGATGGTCGCGAACTAAGCTGCAGCACGTGTGTGTATTCTGTGGTCTACGTGGGCATGGAGAGAGAGTAGACTGTACACTACTATACTCCGCTCTCAAGCAGAAACTGATAATTTCGGACCACATCAATTGACTAGAATATAGATACCAAGTTTCAGCCAATCATGCAAAGTGAACCCAACATCGCTTTTGCCAGCGGGTCAACTTGTTTTTAACCAATCATATCTTCCCAAATACCAATTTGATCCAATCATAAATACCTGAGTTTTCCCACCTTCACCAACCTTTGGTATCCGCTTTAGGAAAAGCCAACACCCAACCAAACCGGCAGCGCATTCTATCGCACCACCACAGCACCGCTTCCCTGCCGCCCCATCGATTCCCATGGCGCGTACGCTGAAGCTATACCTATGGCTGTGGGCGCTGCTGTCGCTTGCGCTTGCACTCGCTCGCGGAATCGCGGCCACCACCGTCCACTTGCGCGTCCACCATCACCATCATGAAATTAAGCAGTCCATCCCTACTCACTCCACCACGCGCTTCTCTCGAATTGCCTCAGGCGACACCACCACAGTGGATGAGGACGATACAGATGCAGAAGCGCCACGCGTGACCTGTCCCGCGAGCGACTCGCCGCTTGCGCATGCCACCACGCCGGCGCTTACGACCGCCTGTCCCTCGAGCTGCTCGGCCAACAACCTGTGCATCTTTTACCCCACGGCGTTTACCACTCAGTGCACCACGACCACGCGACGCAAGTGCTTTCACGGCGACGCCTGTGCGTTCCAGTGCATCCCCAATGCCGATCGCTTGAACGGCTGGCTACTCTCGCTCTACGACGATGCCGCGGTCGTCGATGATATCGATCACTGGAACGCGGTCAATAACGACATTCGCTCAGTCGCAATCAATATCTCACTGGTCAGTCAATGGGCCGGAAGACTCATGTTGCCGAATAGTACTGTGATGTTCTACGTCACAGGCAACGAAGCCGCCAACGACGTCTCGGATGACGACGCGTTCTACTATCAAGACAGCGTCTCCCTACCCAAAGGCGAGATCGTGCCGTTTGAATTGCCAGTAACACTGTACGAAGACGTCCAGCGACTGCAGTTTTTACGACTGGAAAACATCAAAGCGCCTACAATGGCGTCAGAGCATACGAGAAAACTGGCGTTCCCCGCGCTCGTGGAATTGTACGTGATGGAGGTTGGTGATTCAAGTGGTCCAGTCTCTGATTAGTACTGGTTTAACCTGCAGGTACTTAAGAAACACAATGCTAAAGTCGTTCCCGCTCGCGCACGCATCGCTGCCAGTCCTCACGACGCTGTACGTACAGAACTAATGCGATTATCCACCAGGTCGCTGGATGTAAAGGTCTCACGGAGAGGCTGTGTTGTGTGGGCTAGGGACTTATCGGTGAACTATATCACCGAGATCACAAGGTCAGCGCTGCCAGACTCGTTGCTGTTTCTGTACGTCTCTGAGACCTACGACATGGTGGCATTAAAGTCACATAACTTTGTCTTGATTGTCGTGTAGGAACTTGTCATACAATGCAATCTCGCATCTGACGAAAGACTTGTTCCCCGACAATCTGACGGTCATGTAAGTAGTAGTTATCGGAAGGTTTGGAGAGGTATAATGGGGACTAACCTGGTGCGTTCTTATAAGCGACTTGGCCACCAATGGCATCACTCAGATCCCCAAAGACACGCTTCCAGTTGGGCTCGAGCAGCTCTTCCTTGACGGTAATGCGCTGACCGAAATCCCACCGGACGTTGCGGCCATGCCAAGTCTCCAGAAACTGTAGGTGATCTTCACCTCTATGCAAATGCACGGTGCTTACCCCCTTCTCTAGGTTCTTAGATGGGAATTCGCTCAAAGATATCCCCGAGTCGGCGCTGCCACCACTAAGCATGAACTCGCTGAGTCTCATCAACTGTTCGCTGACTACTATCCCTCGTCTGATCAAAAAGATGACGGCATTGGCCAGTTTGAATCTGGGCAACAATGATCTTAGTCGAGATCCGGATTTCTCCGTGCTTCCCGAGACCTTGACGCTGCTTAATGTGGACAACAGCCAGCTCCAACAGTTCCCCGCTGCCTTGGGAAACCTCCCCAATCTCGTCACACTGTACGTTTACACGCTATGGACAACATTTGATGTGGGAGGCTGATACAGTCTTGGTATTGAATCAGCTCGATCGCCGGCAATCCAAAAGCAGTGGCCAATCTGACAGCGTTGCCGGAAGGGCTAGAGGGATTGTGCGTACCTCCTCTCTTATCACGTGGATCCGATTTGATCTCAATCGAGTTTCTATCGCAGGTATCTGAATAATAATGGACTCGACATTGTGCCGACGGGGGTCCAAGATCTCAGTCTCAAGTTTATGTACGTGAACTGGAAATGTTCGGGTGTACGGATGGACCGCTTCTGACTGTGGTGATGAACAGTGTACTCGAGTCGAATCCACTTGGCCACTTGGCGCCAGGGTCTCTCCCGCCTACGCTGACCGGTATCTACCTCTCGAACGCAACTTTCACGACTGTAAGCGCCGGCACGCTCCCCGAGTCGCTCGAAGAAATGTGAGTAATAGTACTCATTTGCACAATATCATACTTGTGCTGACAAGGTGGCGACATTTAGCTCGATTCTTAACTCGGCATTGGAGACCGTCCCGGAAGATGTAGGTGCAATGCGAAACCTCTACAGTCTCACCCTCACCAACTGCCGTCTCGAGAGCTTTGACGTCGCCAACGCCCTGCCAGAGCTCAACTATGTGTACGCTTCTCCTCCGTCGATGTATGGATGGGGTACTTGGACTGATACCACTGCTTTTATCCCGTAGCGATCTCAAGCACAATCGCCTCACGCGCTTCACAGGCCGGTACGCTGCACTCACAGTCCTCGATTTGCGCCACAACGCCCTCCAAGACTTCAACCTCAGCTCTGCACCGCTCATGCAGACGCTCCACCTCGCCGAGAACAATTTAACGACGTTTCCACTGAGCGTCTTGGCCATGGACGAGTTGCTCCTCCTAAACCTTACGCAGAATCCGATCCGCCAGTTCACACCGAACGTCGATCAGTTTGCCGCACTCGCGCGAATCCCAGTAGTTGTGTTGGACCAGGAGATGTTTGCGACCGACTGTGATCCCGCTGATCGCATGGATTTGCGGGGGTACTCGGTGTGCGCGCCGAGTTCAAGCAACGCCACGAATCTGCAGCCACATAAGCAGTCTACCAGCAAGATGTCAGTGGGGCTCGTGCTCCTCAACGTATGCTTGGCCGCGGCCCTCACGCTGTTGGTCGTCACGGCTTGGCGCCGCCGTGAACTACAAAAAAAACGACTCTTCGACCTGGATATCAAGACTGCGAGTCTCGAAAAGCAACAGCGGCACCAGTCGGCGGCGTCTATCTGGTCTGATACCGTTCTCCTCCAGCACCGCCTTGACGAAGACCTCGTGGAACGTAAGCGAGTACTGGGCACGGGCATGTATGGCGAAGTGTGGCTCGCCATCTACAAGCACGAGCCCTTTGCGCTCAAGCAGCTCAAGCAGACGGGCGACGGCATTGAGCGGCAGTTGATCAATGATTTTGTCGACGAGATCAAGCTCTTGTCGTCGCTCACGCATCCGTGCGTCGTGCGGTTCGTCGGTGTCGTGTGGAGCAAAGAGACCGATATTGCGATGGTCACCGAGTACATGGCCGGCGGCGACTTGCGGTCGTATTTGGATACGACACTCAAAGGCGATACTGGCTGGACCGTCCAGATGGTGCGCGTCGCCCTCAACATCACCGAAGCGATCGTGTACTTGCACTCGCTCGATCCGATCGTGATCCACCGCGATCTTAAGTCACGCAACGTATTGCTGGATATCGAACTGCACGCCAAGCTGAGTGACTTTGGGATCTCGCGGTACAAACTAGATGACGACACCATGACGGCCGCAGTCGGTACGATCCGGTGGGTCGCCCCCGAAGTCTTGGCCGGGCAGCGGTACGACGAGTCGGTCGACGTGTATTCGCTAGGGATTATCCTGAGCGAGATGGACACGCACAAGCTGCCGTTCGACGACCTCACCGACGACGGCGGCCACGCACGACTAACCGACTCGGCGATTGCCGGGCTGTTGCTGAGCGGCTCGTTGACCTCGAGTTTTTCCGAGTCGTGTCCGTCCGAAATCCGGTCGCTGGCCGAGCGGTGCACGTCGTTTGATTCGACGGCACGCCCTACGGGGTTGCAGGTCGCGTACGAACTGCGGCAAATGCTTAAGAATGCGTCGTCGTGGATCAGCAACAGCGGTACGTTTCACAGCTCAAGTGGCGTCGAAGACGATGCGATGGCGACAACCGCCGTTGAGGACAAGGTGGGGGAGGACGTGGCTGAGACCCACGACGATACGGACGCGACCACCCACGTCAGCGTGTAAGCGAAGCAAGACTCATCGAGCCGTACGTTTCGCTCGGTCTACCTCACATAGATTACTCCTCAATCACATGTTACAGGTTCATATTCCCGGTCTACCGGTGAGAGATGTCAGTTTTGTTGGTGCTGACTGTGGCCATCGATGATCTTACCCACCTGCAAAACGAAATTCGTTCGATGGCTTCGGTCATCGTCCCATAGTGCGAACACGATATCCTGAGTCCCTTGAAGTACTCAGTACATTAGGCCAATCGCCCTGGAACGACGGCGACTCCAGCCTACCGCCCAGTTTGTTAGAGCCTGCAACACAAATCGTTCTCGGACAGGGACTTTCGGGAGTTTGTTCGCTGAGTGTACGAGAAAAGCCATAAATCAATTGGATGGTTTATCAATATTTGAGTATGGTGCAGCGACGGGCCACGTCGGCGCGATTCCGTTCATCACCAGGACGAAAGCTGTTGACGCCACACAACTCTTTGGAAGAGAGTTCCACAGAACTCTGCACTGCTGATTTATCCACCTTCACTCTCGCTCCACCAGACTCAGTACCAATATCCATTACAGTACGGATGTTTCTAGGTGCCTGGAGTTCAGAGCCCGACGACTGCGAGTCCTCACGTCACTGGATATACAGTAGTCATGAAATTCTCGCTTGTCCGTTCTCTTGCGTTCGTTTGCGACCTCATCACAGACCGAGTGTTGGTTCCTTAACGTGTATGGTCCCACGTTCTCACGAAACACGAATGAATCACACGTTGACTTGCGACCATCTGCTACCCGCGCAGCCAGTTGAAGCTCGAAGCCTTATCCGTCTTGTAGTCATTGTCTTGCCCAGCGCAGCTCACACATGGCTGTTTGATTACAGCGTCCATTTCCGAATTCGCCACTGCGACAGCAACTCTACCCAAGCTAACGATGGAGACTCCCACCCGCTGCCTCTACCCCAGCAAGCCCTGCATCAACCCTCGCTCAATTAAAGATGACGGTGAGCTCCACCGACTCTGCAAATTCCATCGCATCAAGGCCAACGAAGCGCAGCGTCGATGGCACTTGCGTCAGAGAGCCTCGAGCCGTCTGTCACCATCTCCCTCCACGTCCGATGTGGAGAGCGAGATGGTCGCTTCCAAGCTGGTACTTAGCAAGCGCCGTCGAACGCCACCGTCGGACAAGAGCGAGCACGCGAGTGAGACGCTCAAACGTCGCCGTCGCTGCAAGCCAACAGCGCTGACCCAGCCGAGCAAGATAATCACGGCGTTAGCTCCTCTACCATCGACATTCTTCACGGGCCTCGTAACCTCGTCCTCACAGCCGGAAGGCAGCGCGATGAACAACGACGAGCTTGTGCTGCTCTGCGATTTCATTGGCGAGCTTGATGAGTCCACGCTCCACACCGATTTTGACCTACCCATTACGAACTCGCCGGGCATCGGATATAAAAACGAGTGGTGGCTTGCAAACCAGCACGCGACGGAGGCGACGATATACTCTTTGTAGCGAGAGAGCGCGAATGTGCTAGTCGATAAACAAAACAAAGGAGCAAATAAAAACGCTGCTGAAGTGCAAGCTCTGACCCTTATAGTAAAGGAACGGGATTCGGTGTGGACGACGTGACTCGTAAGTTGCGCCGCAGCGGCTATACCTGGCCTCCTGGCGACCGACGGCGATCGAGTGGTCATCAACAGAGGTGCTCCTCCTCTGTTAGCTTACTCTAGTGATATCAGTTGAAGTTGCACGACGTGGATGTACCGTAGAAGTGGTGCACCATTAGGCTAGGACGACAGTAGCACTGTAGGACATTTTACAGATGACCACAAAGCATACGTGTTAAGCAATTGGACAATCCGTAAAGAATTCTCTGGTATGGTTGGTGGTTTTTGAGGTCACAAACAGGTCACGTTATGTAGCCAACATCTCCGCCAGTTGTGTCTCGCTTTGGTGCATAGTCGAGACGCAATCGACGACACGTTCGATCGCTTCAAGCAAATTGACTTCAGTGCCGTTGTAAACACCATCTTGTGATCAAGCGGCTGCGATGGGCTCCTATTACAGAGAAAACACAAAGCAGGTAGCGCTACTGAGCCCAGTTGATTGGTTTCTGTAACAAAGAGGTTAAAATTGCGGCTTTACGGGAATCTTCGGAACGGCCAGTAATAGATCAGCTGGTGATTGAAGCAGCGAGTGCAACAGTGGATCAATACGGACTGTACAGCAATGCACAGTACCGATAGACTTGGTGGTATTTGCGAAAGACGGCTGCGTGAAAACTGAACTGATGGAAATCTACTGCAGTCTGCTGAGTGCGAGCAGATATGGGATTACAGTGTATTGTGGTTGAAGAGACTGACCTGGTTAATACGTGTTAGTACCCTATAAAAGTGCATCTCGACCGTTCTTCGTTCTGTTCACGAGAACGCGGTGAACCTGTAGAGAAATAAGCAATGAGTTGGTCGGTCGAGCATTGTCTTATTTTTTCGTGACTCGAGAACTCAGCCAGCAGAATGGACGGAGTTGATCATTTTGGATAAGGAGAAGTGCAGACTTCCAAGCGCTTGACAAATGAGAGATAAGTCGCTTTAAAGCCCTTGTTTATGTGTGACAATATCTAAATATATGGTAGTAAACGAGCAGCATCGAGGTCCTGTTGTGGTCACTTTTTTCAGAGCAAATCAGTTGGAAGATTAAGGTGAGGCACATGCTTGATGCTGGGAACTGTCCATTGTCGTCAGTGGGTACCACCCATTCGCAACCTTCATCGAGAAATAGAGACGACCGCCGTCTCAACGATGAACCTAGCAGCTATCGTATGCTTTGTGTGTGTATTCTAATTTCTTCAAGCAGATAGCCGAAGATCAATTGCATGGATTATCGATGGACAAACCTAACAAAGTGCAGCAACGGACCACGTCGACTGGGCTTTTGAACATCGCCGGGACGCGGTGGTATTATCGGATCAGCCTCTCGCTGGCATCGTTGAGTAAGTGAGTGAGTATCGGATCAGTATCTCGCTGGCAACGTTGAGTAAGTGAGTGAGTGTGGTGTACTTGATTACTAAATGAATGTTCTGAACTAGGATATCCCTGTCGCTGGCATCGTCACTGCCGTCCAACTGCTGCATCACATTCACCCTTGAATGCGGGCCACTGCCGCTTGCATGTGCTCCCCACCGCAACCAGTGAGCAAATAGATTTCTCTACGACTCGGAGGCATTGACACCCCCAACAGATCCTAGGCGACTTCGACTTCCGAGTTCATTTCGAAATTCACCCGCGCACTCCAACATGAAAATTACTACGGTACCGACGGTGAAGACCCTCGCCCACTGCCTCTACCCCAGCAAGCCTTGCACTAACTCTCCCTCGCTGAAGAATGACGGCAAGCTTCACCGGCTCGGCATCATCCACCGCGTCAAGGCCAATGACGCGCAGCTTCGCTGGCACGCGCGCCGAAAAGACACGAGCGATGCATCGCCGTCATTGTCACCGGCTTTGTCTGACTCGGAGAATGATATCACCGCCTCCAAGCCGGTGGGCACCAAGCGCATTCGATCATCACTGTTGAGAATACCTGCCAACTCGAGTGAGTCAGGGTCAAGCACGTTTATGATGCCGATGCGTCGCCGTCGCTGCCAGCTTACAGCGCTAGCCGAGCCAAGTCCGCCGTTTGCGGCAACGTCAACGACACTGGCTCCTCTGCCGCCGATGTCCTTGTCGGGACTACTGACGTCGTCCACACAGCTAGAGACGGGTAATAGTGTCATGAGCGACGAGGATCTTGCGCTGCTGTACAGTTTTCTTGGCGAGCTCGAAGAGGCGAAACTACACATAGAGTTCAACCTCACGAGTGACTCCATGGCTCCACAATGGAAATGACGACTGCATCACTGCACTGGATAATACGGACTGTATAGGATCCGTCATCGGAACCGTCACCACCTTCATCCTCCAAATAGGACACTGCAGCTTGATGCCACCCGATTTTCCCTGCAGGGCAGCGATAGTTCTGTGTCGCAGAGGACGCAAACGTTCAACCAAAACGGAGGTGAGAAGGGATTGACGGTGTATTGATTTACCATGTCAGTATGTTTTCCCCTGACACAGTGGCTGCAACAGTATATTGAAACGGCTCGTGTATCCGTTTCCACCGTACACAGTTAGATATTGCCCGGTAAATGATTCATCCAGTGTAGTCACAGCTCGCACGTGTCCATTACAGTATGTATGTACAGTGTCTGAGTGCAAGCTTGGATTCATGTAAAAAAGGAAGGGGGTCCGGTCTGATCAATATAATAAGCAACGGGATCCAGTGTGAAGGAAGTGCCTCAGAAGTTTCGTGGCAGCTACTACGTCAACGACCCCTCGTGAGGCGGTCATCCGCTGGTAGCTAACTTCAGTAGTGTTAGTGGTGGTCGGGCAACAGTGGACTACGAGTACAGTGGCACTACAAATCATTGTCAGATGACCATAAAGTCTAACGTTGTCGGGACTAGAGGACTGTTCCCCGAGACATTTGGAGCACCACTTGTCAAACGTGTACGAGGACACTCACAAGGCAGGAGGTAGCAGTCACGGTCTTGACCGAGTCCCGGTTACGTAGCCAATGTGGTCAGCAGATGTGTCTCGCTTTGATGCATAATCGGGACGGAATCGATGACGGCGGTGGATCTCATCAAGCTATTTGGGTTCCGTGCTGTTGTCAGCACCATCTTGTGATCTATCTACTGTGTGGAGTTCTTTCCCCGACATAAAGCATTCGATGTTTCTTAACCGTCTTGATGGCTCTCTACAACGACGAGCCACACAAATCAAGCGGCTTTCGACACGACTGTGCGAAACGGCTAGTGTAGTGGGGATCGAAGCAGCGAGTGCGACTGCGGTATGGCAACACTGCACTGTGCTGTGATAGCTGTTGAATCGGTTGTTTGAGACGTCGTCCAAATTTTGCGATGAAGGGTATGACTGGGTGCGCGTCTACTTCCCCATCAGGATGTGGTTGTGTTCACTTGGAAACTAGAGATTTTTAGCGTCAAAGATCATGTGGACCTGGAGTGAAAAGTGATTCATTTGGGCAAATTTCGAACTGTACTATTAATAGATACTATACGAAAGTGGTACCTGGCTCGTACAATGCAGTCACCTGCCTGACTTCGGTCGCGACTGATTTACACTGACAATAGTGACCACCACAGGAACGTAAAATCCACGGTGAAGCATTGGACTGATCGTTATTTAGATGGTTTCACGCATAGCCAGGATCTCCAAACCCATTTGTTTCTCTTTTGCCCAGCGTTCAAAAGTCTACACTTTGATTTATTCATTGTGGTTTTTCACGGGCAGCTGCCAGCTTTTTCAACAAAAGGAAGGCGCATCCCATGTGGACGTTAGTGGCATCCCTTTCCATCCTTTTCTCCTGGCTGAGGTCTAGAGTCACGAAGACAAAGATACTGTGGACTACGTACAGTAGACTCGACAAAGTCGCTGGTTCGTCTAATGCAATGTGAATTACAATCCTTGATTCACAGCATCTCTAAACGCTGTTGCAAAGTGCTAACACCTGTACACGTCAGTCTCCTCGACCCAATATTGTATCTCCTCGTACCCATTGATGAACACCCGGCTTTAGTTGGCTGGTACTGTGGGCATTAGTCGTCGCGCAGTGAGAATGCTCAACACTGTCTACTCCGTCGACGCCACGGTTTCTTAGTGCATTCATTTTTAAGTCAACCAAAAATTGTCCTATTGCTGTCCCTTCTCCATAACAGGTCAAGAGTGGGATTACACGGAACTCGACGCCTGAGTGACGGTCGTATTACTCTCGATTAGGCTGTTGTTGATTGCGAGCACCTGTGATAAAATCAACTTCATTGGGGATAAAGACCGGCCCGTCAAGAAGATTCTATCAGGGCCAGTGCGAGATGACCCTACACCCAACTGACGCGATTTCGGACTGTTCGTGTTCGGCGACGAAGCGGCTCATTCTCCAATTTCCCCGGCCCGACATATCACGATAACATGGACTCGCTGCACTGCCTCTACGCGAGCAAGCCGTGTGGCCAAGCCCGCACGTACAAGGACGATGGCGAGCTCCACCGGCTCTGCTTGTTTCACCGCACGCGCGCAAACGACGCCCAGCGCCGCTGGCACTCGCGGCAGCGCGCCGGCGCCAATATCACTGCGACAGGAGATGCAATCACGGAAATCTCGGCCCGCACCAAGCGCCGACGGCGTGCGGCCGAGACCGATGGCGAAAATATGCCACCGCGTCGCCGCCAGCGGGCAGCCAAAGGCGAAATCAAGCGGCTGGCGGATGTCTGCATTCCTGCATATGGCTGCATCCCGGCGTCTCCTCCATCCGTGGACAGTGCCACCTTTGACTTGCTTTTCAACGGTACCCAGACGGTGCCATTTGAGCCATGCCACGACCAAATGCGACTGAGCGCTGAAGACTTCGCGCTCCTGAACGAGCTCATGATGGGTCTCGAGGACACATGACGATGGTCCCTGCGATGACGCCTGCATCTACGATGGATCTATCGTCTATAGGAGTTTTGAGGATCGCGAATGGCTGCTTCTCACAGGCGCATTTGCCGAGACAGTGACGTACTTCGTCTAATTTTGAAACTCAAAACATCAGCAATAATATACTCTCTTAGGGTACATTCAAAATCGGTTGTTGTTGGTCTCAAATATCGAACCCGGCCCACAGTTCTGTATCGATGGCTGGTTTTTGCCTGTTTGCATTCCTGTATGGGTTTATCACAGGTTGGAAGCTTTATAAGGTCCGACCGACGCTCACAGTCTACATCATAAGCGACCGTTGACAAATCGATATTTCTCCACCAAGAAAGATACGTCGATTTTTCACGGTCTACAGGATCGCGGAATGAGATCTCGAAAAGTCTTGGCTTCCAACAAATCTATACAAAGAGTTTCAGTGTGGCATTGAACACGAAATCGAGTGCGCACCAAATGCGCCACAACTCATCGACCAGGCAGTGACAGTGAACCATCATTGATAGTCACGAGTCGTATCCACGTAGATTAGTCGACGCAATGCAGTACTTGGAAGGCTCATTTCAATGCTGCCGGCCACTTGAGGCGAAGCATTACAAAACAGTGACTCACAATCACTACACGCCCCCTGTTGTTTGCGTTCTCAAATCAGAGCACTGTCACTGGCAAGGTGCTGTTTATAGGTTATAGGCCGAAATATATCTCACTCGGAATATATCTCGGGCTTATCCTCCTGAGATATGAGTCAACTCCGTCATTGTATAGTGTACACCACATCAAACAGGGCTTTATTTCGGACGTACGGGTGGTCGTCAACGCATGCAAACCCAGAAATAACCAGTTCAATACCGGTTTTCATCCCTTTTTCTCTCGTTTTCCCCCTCCCCCTCTCGCATATATCTCCGACGGTCTCTGAAGCGAGAGAACACCACGAGAGGAATATGGACGACTCGCGCTGCAAGTACATTAATAAGACGTGCCCCAATGCGCGCTCTATGAAGGAAAACGGCGAGCTGCACCGTCTCTGCACGTTCCACCGCGCCAAGGCTGTGGACGCCCAGCGCCGTTGGCACTCGCGCCGGCGCGGCGGTGGTGTCAAGCGCCGAGCGTCCGCGACCGACGATGACTCGGGCGGCGACACTTACGCCAACACGAGCAGTCGCCACGCCCAAGCCAGCACGAGCAGTCGCCACGCCCACGCCAATAGACACGCCAATGCCCACGCCAATTCCAACACCAATGCCAGCGCCAACACCAACACCAACGCGCCTGCATTTTCCGTGGTGCATTTGCCGCTGCCGCCACCGCTGCCGAGTCCCAAGCGTCGTCACATTGGAGCACCAGAACTACCAGCGTTGGCAGAAGTGATGATGATGCTGCGGCAGCGCCGGCCTGTGGCTGACCCGATTGCTCCTCCTCCGCTGCCGCCACATGAGCCAGTGTACGAAGCAGCGTGGCCGCGATACTATGCGGAGACTCCACCACCACCGACGGCTGCTGCCTCGATGCCAACCCAACCGCGATACTACGAGGATATGCCGTCGGTCCCAATTCAATCGCCATACCATCGTGAGGACGCGTCGGTGCCGAGTCATTCGCAATACTATCGTGAGGATGCACAGCACGCGTCTCCTTATCGTGAGCAAGGCAGTTATGGCGCGTACGCCCATGAGTCGGTGGGGGCCCATGGATCACACAGCAGATCACCACCGTCGCTGCGGAATCTAGTGCCACCGCTGCATGCCTATACGAGGGAGTATCGAGGAGCAGAGGCGGAGGAACGGAAGTTGTCCTATGCACAAGAGCAATACGATGCGCCTACGGGGTACAGGTAATGAATGATAAGTTGGCGTAAACAATGGAATTTTTGCGTCCGATTCGATCCTTCTTCCTGATGGAAGGAATGCTGTAAAAGTGCTCTTCAATCCGAAGAACAATTTTTCAGAAACAGAATTCATATTTTGCTTGTTGACAACGACGTCTGCATCTCTGTTTGTACTAACCCTCTACGCGACCGTCGACGTGGACAAATGCGTTGAGAAAACCACAAACGACTTTTCCGAGTCAATGGTCAAGCGAGTGGAGTTCCGAGATCTTCTGCGACGCGCGAGGAAGCCGGAGGCTGAAGATGGCGGTAGCGGCGGCGATGAAACATTCATGCCACAAACCAAGCGTATCCATGAGGAACGGAGTCAGGACCAGATGCGTTGGGCAGCGGGCACTCCCAGACGATGTGCGACACGGTGCCGCCAGCGGCACCTAATGTCGGGCAGTGAAGGCAGCCCCACCGCTCGCGGATACAACGCCAACAAGACAGCCCCGCGCCCTTGACTCGGGGGAACAAGAGCTACTGGCTGTGCGAGCTGTTGGGTAGATTCTGGATGTGTCCTTCCACCGTACGAGCGCAAGCGCTTCAGCCAACGGTGGCGAGTGAGCTCGTAGCTTCTCCTCTTGGGCTTGAAGTTCTTGAGTGACGACACGTGTGCGCATTGTAGAAAGAAGCCGTCAGAGGGCCTCTTGGACCACTTCAACGTGGGACTCCAGACGGGCACGATGGGAGACAAGGCCGGGTGCGCGAAGAAGGGCACCCACCATCACGTCGCGCGAGCTCTTTCGCGTGGTGGAGCGACACCACTGGGCCGAGATCGCGGATGTTGTGCGGACCGGAGTCGTCCGTTAGATGAAGGCTCTGAGGATCACCGCAGAGGTACCAGGCATCAGCCGACCGTCCGACTGCGATCCGAGAGGTACTCTAGTGGGTCGAGGCGGGCGGAGTAGAGCAGGATAGCAGATCACAGTGTATCGCAGGGGAGCTTGGAGCTGGTAGCAGCGGGAAACGGGTACTTGACTCGCTTGTATCTGAACTGCAGCGCACTTGGTCATCCCATAGGATTTCAATAAGATCAGCTACTCGGGTTGCCGTTTTGTCTAAACCCGGGAAATGTGATGCTCCAACGGCCATGCCGTAAGCATGAAGGAGGAGATCAGAGCCCACGACTGGTGCCTCGAGAAGACAGTGAAGTTGAAGTCGTAGAAGTGGTCTTGCTTGAGCCGGCGAACAGCAGTCAGCGAGTTCTGCAGCGACGAATAGTCTCTGCGATACCAGCCTTGATCCCACGTTCCTTGACTTACTGGCGCTCGTCCAGTGAGAGCCAGCAGCGAAGAGATGGCCACGTTCTCTTTTGCCAGACGCGGGAAACACGCCGTGGTCTGTAACAGTGACCGTCCTGATCTCGCGAGGATAGCTGCAAGTCGAGGCGTATGAGAAGGACCGCGCGTTGGCGCAAGGCACTTGTTCTCAGGAGCGGGCAGCCGAGACAGACGAGCGAGGACATAACCTGCTGCTGTAATGGTCGAATCCTTCGCCAACAGCCAGCGTTGGACAGCGCGAGCGCCGAGAAGCAGGAGGAGTACGTAGTATAAGTTGCGTAATTGAAAGCCACCGTCTTCCACACTGGCACCGGCGACAGCGGCACTCATCCAAGCTCGGCCTTGTCGCTGCGCATCCGTAAGGTGGCCAAACCACGCGTAGTTATGCACAAACCGCTGGAGCATTGTAACGGTGTGGGCTTGAGGCCACGCGCGCCGTGCCACGAATAGGATCTTCGGTAGTACCCCTTTTTGGCAGACTTGGATGCGCTTTAGAAGATTCGTCGTCTTAGTCGACGCAAGATACAGTAGAGCACGTAGTTAATTGATCGTCACATCCCACACTTATGACACGAGCAAGGTTGTGGCGATTTGACCGCCCATATATCGATCAAGCTGAGTAGGGGTGGCCCAGCGCAAATTCACATCGATCGCGTACCCATGTGTGTCCAGCAGTGGTAAACACCAAAGATTCTGTCGAGGTTGACGCGCAGCTCGGACACAGATCCGACGGCTTCGAGATCACGGACAAGAGCGGGAAGTTCAGTAACGCTGGACAGTTAGGCTGTCGTGTCGTCGGCAAAGCAAACCAGCCGCACGTGCGTCGAATCGCTCAGCGCGAGCCCACTCAACTGTTGCTTCGTGTTGATCAATTCGTAGAGCATATCGACTGCAAGCACAAACAGCGTGGCCGCGAACAGGCAGCCTTGTCGGATGCTGGCCAATACGTCTTGTCGCAGAGAGCTCTCCTTCCGCAATGTACGCCGCGGTCGTGCCGAGATGCATGGCCTCAATGGCTGTGACCATGCGGGGTGGAAAAGCGTAACGCTGGAGCAAGGGAGAGAAATCTTTAATCCAGCATTTTATACGCCTTTGCGACGTCGAGCGGCACTACCATAGCTTCATCAGGGAGATGACCAGACTGCGCGCGCAGCTGCAGAGCAGACCGTACATCCAGCGCATCATGCACCTGGCGTCCTAGCACAAACCTATACTGGTTTTCGAGACGAGGTGTTGCACGTGGCCGCGTACGCGCTGGAAGAGGACTCGCGCGTCAATCTTGTAATCGGTGTTCAGCAACGCTGTCGGTCGAAAGTCCAGTCCAGACGACGGCTTTGTTTCTTTGGGATGCAGTAAACGGAAGTGGCCTTATAACTTGCTGGCAGCACCACTAGCATACCACTCAGTAAAGAGCAGCTAAAAAAAACACTGGAGAGGGTAGGTGCGAGTGCACGATACCATTCGTTGGGTAGGCCATCAAGGCCACGCGTGTTTCCCTCGTAAACCTTGCCGTTGACAACGTAAGCTGGCGGCGTTGCGTCACAAGACTGAGGCGGAGACGATGGTCTTTTATATGTCCCATCTTGCGGCTGCCGCGGTCGGATCCATTCTTTGAGGCCGAGGCCGTCATCTTCGAGTAGTCCTCTGCCAAACGTGTGCGCCACATCAGCAACACAAGAGTGCAGCGGGTAACGAAATCGAGGCGTTGGCTTTCCCTTGCTGGTCGGACTGTCTCGCTTACTATGCACCCGCAGGTAGACTGCGTCGTGATTGGCACAGTTCTCTGGAGGTGCAGCTTCGGTCAGGCCCACCCGAGCATAACCGTCCGACGAGACGTACCACCTATCTAGTCGCGCCGTGACGACAGGGACATCATACATGTGGTACTTGTACGTGTGTACGTAGCTCGAAAGTCAGCGATCGCGGCTTGGGAGCTTGCTGACAGCAAATCGTCCACTACCGACTCTACCAGGTTCTATTGGCCGACATGTCAGCAAGAGCCTCGGTCTGGTGCGCTTTATTTCATGGTCGGCTGCGGTCAAGTTCAGGATCCAGCGTCCAGTTGAAATTACCGCCGATGGCCACGAGACCGGATGCCTTTGGCAGCCTGGCGATCTTGTGAAAGAGTTCTTCGCGTTCGTTCCGCCCAGTCGGTCTGTACGTACAGACAATCAGGGGATCGGTTCTTCCTCCAGCGCGCCTTCGACAGCCATGAAATCGGCCGTCCATTCGGCCTGCTGCCATGGCTTGACTTCCTTGATCGCCGACTCAGAATAAAGCCGGATAGCGACCCCTGCGGCTGCAGTCGGCGTATCCGCTTAGAAGGATAATGGAGTTGCGAGCCGGTCAGGGGAGTAACCCAAGCCCGTGCGTAGCGTGCTTCGAGCTCTCCCGTCAGGTTTTGGTTACTCGCGTTTCTTGAAGAAGAATCACATCAACCTATTGACCACCATGCTTTCACCTGATCCCGCCGAGCTACCGCTCTAAGTTGCGCACTTTCTAGTGTAGTCCTTTAACATTTTGAGTAACGAGTCGGACCGCAGGCCGCGGCCCCATGACAACAAGATCTTGCCTTCGCAGTCTTCTGTGTGTTTGTTCCACCCGTGGAGATTACAGCGCCTAGGGAGGGGCACCGCTGCGTGTTGTGCTTTTGTTGCCTACAGCTCTCCAGCCCTCGCGTAACGCGAGGGCTGGAGAGCTGGTGTGGTGGAGTTGTGAGACGTCGAAGCCTCACTCACGGTAGGCTCCATCACGTGCCACACTAGCACATGGGAGCTGACACTAGGGTACTCATACCCGAACTCCATCGAGCCGATCAGAACCTGTTCGGTGGATCGGACGAGCTTGTCCGCGGGCATGAGTCAGGCGCCATAACGACAGTCCAGTAGTGGAGTCACAAGTCATGCAGTGCCGCTACGGTCTCCATCGGATGAACTCGCAACCATTCCACCGCTCGAAGGTCGCTGAGATCGTCGTCACTGTCCACCGCCGTCACAGCGACCAGTCGCACGCATTCTCGTCGCGCTTGCGAGTGGTCGTCGGTCACGATGAAGCGAGGCACTGAAGAATCACGAGTAAGGCCATTGAGTTCGTTGTCCAATCGCTGAACAAGATCCTCGGGCAGGAGCGCCATTGCCACGTCTGGATATGGCAAAGCCTGCAACAGGGCCAGGAACTGGTCGGCGGATGAACTCCAGTACCTGCAACCCGAACTGACAGTGTTGGCCTCTTCTCGTGGTTGCCGGTGGCTCTGCTGCGCGTCCCAAATCAGGTAGGCTGCTAGATTGGCTCGCTCAGCGTCATCCCACAAGGAGGCGTGGACTCCACGGCTTCGTCGACGTGAGTTGAGCGCACTGACTTGCGCGTACATCGTGGATGGAGTTGCATGTGGCGACGGCGCAGCAGGCGTCTCAGTAGGAGACGTCAGGGAGCTTGATGGGTCATAGACGGAGCCGCTGGCGTCGACGTCGATTTACAGCGAGGCGACTACTGTCTCCGCAAACTTCGGGATACCGCCATTCTTGTCCGGGGGTACATACCAGCTCAGCGCAGCCAGCATTTGGTCAGTTCGTGCCCGCATGGCTAAGCCTTCGTGGTCGTCATCGGTCCAAGTAGCGAATGACGCGTACCGTGGTGCTGTCGTCCGCGTTCTCGGTGGTCACAAAGATCGACTCTCACGTACCACACGACAGCAAACAAATCTTCGTCGGCCCCACTGGCTGCGAGTGAGGTCTTCGGCGATGTTGGCGTCCCTGATGCCCAAGATGAAACTTCTCACCGCTCTGAGTGCCGCGACCGGGTCGGCAGGCGGACCGAGTCCGATGTAAAGACGATTGAGATCAGCAAGTGTTATTGTGCCATCCGTGGGTATAGACTCGAGGCATTCGAGCAGCCGGTCACACATGTGCTACTTGCAGTGGTTTCCTTCCGTAATGTAAGTTGAGCAAAGCGTCATGTTCTTGCCCGACAGAGACGGCATCTGCATCCGTGAACTGCGGACTGAAGACATCCTCTGTTGGGTGGCGTCCTCACAACGTGTGCACTGAGTGCATCCAACCATGCTGCGAACACACGCGGTGCTCGCTGTGCGTCGAGAAGTCGATCAAGCTCAGAGCTGGGAAACTTTTCCATCCAGTGATTGATGGGCTTGAGCCTGTGCAGCGCGGCCCCTTGCACCGCATCCGCCAGCGACTGCGGTGTAAATAGGCTGACAAGGGCAACTGGCGAGTCACTTTCTTTTGTACGTCGCGCGGCTTGCTCGCAGGCTGCTCGTGGTTCGGGGGCTTATCAAGGTGGGTATGCTGGGCATGAGGCGCATCTTTCCCATCCATTGTCCGTTTGCGCGTATGTTGTTCTTCACTGGAATCGCTGGAACCACTTGGTGATGGTGATGTCGCACGTTTTCCCGTCAACTGGAGCGGCGGCGAGTACAGCACCAGCGACGAGGTTGGCGACGATATGCCTCGGTTATGTCCATTTTGACCTGTTTATGTGCAGTTTATTCAACCGTGGGATGATCATCCTCAAAGTACAGAAACGGGACATTGACCTGAACTGCTCGCCTCGAGTTCGTATTAGACGCGGTGTGATGACATTGGACACGTTGCTGTGCTCCAACGTCAGATGACTCAACGCCAAAAGCTGCTACTTCCATACAGGCTGCAGCGACTATATTCACTGTGGGTGGATGACTCTGCGAGTAAGACCTTAGAGCTAATAGCATAGACGGAAAATGCGGAAGCAAAGTCGGATAGATCATGGAGCCTCAGTCGTCGCATACGTTACGGCCAGAGTGCAGATTATTGGATACCAGTGACCTTAACCTCTCCCGCTGGGTTCACTTACAGAGCTGCGTAGACAGCTAATCTTGGCGCTCAAGTCGGACCGATAGATCATGATTTAGCGTTGCCACGTGCCAACCATTTCGCCCTTACGCTCGCAGATGAAATTGCGTGCTGACAGATCGCGCTTGAAGTTTTATGAAATACAGCTCTGCGCAGCGCATGGTCCCTTGGCACTCACACTAAAACACCAGTTACCTCTTGGTCGATAACGAGCGCATCGTGAAGCTCGCGCAGTTGGTTTGTAATCGAGATCGCGTCAGGGCGATCGTGGGGCTCATAGCTGCTACACCGTAACGCGAGCTCCGCAATCGCCCGCGGGCACGTCGGCGAGAGAGCGAGCCGCAACGTGCCGTCCGCTACGCGCGACTTGATTTCGTCGTCGCCCATCGACTCGCCAGTCGCGTCTTGGACACTCGCGTACGGACGCGTGTGCGTGTCGAGCTCGCTGAGGATCACGCCGAGCGAAAAGATATCGACCGACGCATCGTACGGCAATCCATTGATTAGTTCCGGTGCAAGCCATCGCACCGAGCCGACGCGCGAACACACTGCCGTGGCATCCAAGCTCCTGCTTGCGAGGCTCCCCACATGAATCGCCGCATCAAAGCCTGCGAGTTTGACCACGCCGTGGTCGTCGAGCAGCACATTTCGCGACTGGAGATTTCGATGCTGCACCGGCTGGGCGAGCGAATGCAAGTACGCGATGGCCTCGGCAGTACCGAGTGCGATCTGGAGCTTGGGGGCGTCCCACCGCCCATCCTCTGGTCGCGCGACCGTCTTAATGTAGTGTCCAAGGTCCCCCTTGCCAGCAAAGACCGTGACGACCGCGAGATCAGTCCCGTCGGTCCACGTGACGCCCACAAACGCAATGATATGTGGATGCTTAAGCTCGGAAAGCAGCGTGGCTTCGTGTGTGAACCGCTGAATGGCTTGTGGTGTGGCGAGATCAGGCTTGAGCTGCTTGACAGCAACGCGTTGGGCGGCGTAGATCGCGAGCCACACGTCAGTGAGAGCGACTGTCGCAATACGGCGACTCTTGACCACCGCGTCGCTTTCGATGCGATAGGCCGCGAGAGTATTTACATCCAGTGTCGACATCCGTGGACTCCGTTCGGCCGCTCTGGCATCGTAGAGACTCTGCTTCGTGTTGTCGAGAAACGCGCGGCGCTCGCGCTTGTCTCGCCACACGATAAACGCAATGGCAACGACGAGTCCAAGCACCAGCAAAATGTCGAGGGCAACGATGATGCCAGAGGTCTGATTCTTGGCTGTGGACATGTTGGCTGTGTCGTCACCGAGGATCGTTGGGGGAGATTCTTGTTTGTTGGTGTTTAGACAGACGGAGAATTGCTTCATCTGAGTGGGCGACTCGCAGTCGGTAGCAAACTGTTCTTGTTCCATACTGAGAAACGGAATTTTGAGGAGAAAAGCGAGCTCTTTGTCACTGGGCTGGAACCCACGGATTGGATTGCCCTCGAGCCGGAGGCTCTGCAGTGTGGTCAAGTTGATGATAGCTTGAGGAAAATGGTCGAGACGGTTGCGGGCTAGGCTGAGGTGAGTGAGCCGAGTGGTGTTACGGACGTTGAATGACTGCAGCCGGTTCTCACTGAGGTCAAGAATGGTCGTGAGTGGTAACGCTGCAGAGAACGAGACGAGCGAATTCTGTGCGAGCGATCTGGTAGGTGAAGGTTGTGAGCACACAACGCGTAGGGACCAATCCATTGAAAAGTGTTGGAGAACGTACAGTTTCTGAAGCGTCGGAAGACTCGTGAGAGCTGGGAATGTCGATAAATTGCACCGTGCGAGTGTAAGCTCTGAGAGTCGAGTCATCGGCGCTAAGTCCTCTGGTGCAGTACTGAGTTGGCTGACGTCTGTGATACTCCTAAAAAAGTCATGAGATCATCAGTCTCAGACTATGATCAGCTCGTTCAACAGTGTGAACGGACGTACAGGGAGAGTAGCGTCGATGGGAGGACCCCTTTCGATAATGTCTTCATCGCAATCCCAGATAGTGTGAGCATCTTCAGGGAAGCGGGCAGCGGTGGTAGCGAAACCAGCGCAGTGCAATCCTGACATGAACTGTGAGTAATTGCGAGCAACAGTACAGCAACGGTCAATAGGAATGTGACTACCAACGGCAATAGACGGAAACGTACAAGAGCTCGAGCGATTCTGACAAACTCGAAAACGATTCGAGACCTGTGATGTTTGTGCCGTCCAGACGTCTACAAGGAATCTAGGTATCAGTACTAGCGAATACGATCGTGTCGATTGTCAAGCAAAGATCCCTCACAATGTGGTTAGAGCTGGGAGATCCCGAACTGGGAAATCGCCCACGAGTGGATTGTTCTGCAACGACCTAGAAACCCAAAATCCGTCAGTTGACTGCTTCGACTGGATCGCCATCGACGAATAAATCGCACGTACAAATTCCGGAGCAGCGAGAGTCTTCTCAGATTTGCTGGCTGTTGGCTGAGATTACAGTTGTCGAGTGCCAGCGACGTGAGACTCGATGGCATCAATGATAAATCGATTCGCCCATCAAACGCATTGCCAGACAGGTCCCTGTGTCAGTCCGTACGAAGCGTAAGAATATCATATCAATCCGGGAAAGCTCTGACCCTCTACGTACAGTGAGGCAAGACGATTCCGATCGTTCAATCCTCGTGGTACCATCCGCAGGCTGTTGTAGCTAAGATTAAAACTTGTAAGCGAATTTGGGAACTGGGAACACTCAAGTGGTGTGTCCGTAGACAAGTTGTTGGACGCGAGCGATCTAATGAACAGTATTAAAACCGCCTCCAAAGAGTTAGAAATGAAAAGATCGATAGATCGCCCGTGTCAAGACGTACAGGGAGGAGAGGTTCGAGTGGTTCTTGAGACCGATCGGAAGTCGTTGGAGTCTTGCAGCGTTTACTGATAAGTGGGTCAGCGATCTCGAAAACCGGGAGAAATTGGAGGCAGAGCGCTGTGATAAGTCGTTCTGGTCGAGATTTCTAGCCAATTATTGTTAGTGTGAGAAGTGAACTATACGAGAGTGAATAATCCCAGTACGAACAGTTTGGAGAGCTTCCTAAGTCGGAACAGACACTTTGGTACAGTGACCAGCGAGGTATTTCGCAGTGACACTTCGGTGATCGCAGACGAAAGTGAAAAGGCGTCTTTTGGAAGGGATCGAATCGCGTTTTGGTCCAGCGTCCTACAGCACACGGCCAAAGAAGTTAGATCCTAGTCACATAGTTAGACTGTGTTGCTTACGCACAAGATGCGTAGCTCCTTGAGGGTGGAGAGCTCAGCCGGAAACTGGGTCAGTGCGTTGCCGGACGAATTCAGTACTTGTAATCGTGACGGAAGAGAGCCGACGGGCAGATCCTGGATCGCATTGTTCCCTAGATAGCTAATGTCGATAGTATCAAGAAGTGAGTTTATAGGTTTATAGGCAAGAGTATTAAAGATGGTGTACCTACAGTTCGCGCAGGTTCTGGAATTCGCTGCCGTTAAAAGTGTGTATTCGGTTGGACGTCAAGTCCCTAGACACCACCACCATAGAAAACGCTCATCGTTCAGTCATCTACGATGTATCAGTTGACAGTACTTGCAGCACGTACAGGATCGAAAGGCTTGGCAACTGGGCAGCCTGGAATGGGCATTCCTGTATCCCAGCGTTTACCACACGCCTGCCCCCATCAGACAAAAGTTAGTTTTAATACACTTTCAGGAAGGTTTCGTATTCACGTACAGTTCAGTAAGGGATGTCCGTGCCCCTCCCATATCGATACTATCGCCATCCAGCACGACGTTCTCGAGTGCAATCGAAGTCGCGTGGCGACCCAATCGGTTGAACAGCGATGCGGGGATGTGGAATGGATACGCTGGCGAACCACTGATCGAGACTTGCTGCAAGGGCGACAGCAGCGCCAAGCCGTCCATGACCTGCAGTCCTTGCACGACCGACGCGTCGACACCGCTAGTACAAGTGTCGGTATCTGTTGATGTGTTGGTGGTCGCACAGAGGCTCCATGCATTGTCGCTTGTGAGAGGCGGCAAACACATGACAGCGCATGCGTCAGCGCGCACGCAGTCGCCAGCGCAAAACGCCTGGGATGCCGCTGGGTACACGACGCATGCGCGTGTGGCATCGCCTCCACCATTATTACAGTCGTACGGACACGGCAGCGTAATGCGCGGTGCGACCAAGCCTTGGTCGAGCGGACACAGCAGCGTCACGCGCGGCGTGGTCGCTTGTGACGCGCGCGTGGTGTGGACGCGCACATGAATATGGGTGACGCTGCCTCCGTCGGCGAGCGCAACGCTTGCGATGGCCGCGACCCATAGCGTCTGGAGAGATGGCATGTTGCACTTGGCGTTGCGTGAGAATGGTGGAAATTGACGGGGCACGGATGTAGGGTGAGGGTTCGTTCGGTTGCCTGATTTATTGGCCGGCAAGATTGTATAAGCCAGAGTATCTGGTTACAGAGTGTTGAAATGACTCTTCAAAGTGTGATGTATCAAACAATGATATTGAGTGTGCAATGTAATGAAATCAAAGAGGAAGTATTTGACTTGCTGGAATATCTGACTGTGTGATGTGGACCACACGGGTAAAGGTCGAGTCTCCAAGTGTTTAGGAAGCTCGATGAGTCGCAGACTGGTAAGACATTCGAGCAGTCTACACATGTCCAGTGCCATAATTATCCGAACAAAACTGATTGCGCAATAGTTTTCCGAGATTAGCAGTATATTTGCTGCAAGTTGCATCACTAAACGCAGCGAATAACGAGGGTTCGCTCCATGCTTTTCCTTTGTCAAGGCGACTTCTACAACCGAAGTTAAGGATCCCAACCTGAAAAAACAGTATGTGGGGTGACAAACGTATCCGATTAGCGCTGTTATCTAGCCACCAATGCGGTTATTTGCACTGTTCGACACGTCAATATCTAGTTGTTGCTTCGTGCTTCTCGAGGACGTCGCAGCAGCGGCTAGGCATGCTTTGGACGAGCTGGGATGCGATCCATGCAGTCTTGACCGATCGTTCGACGTCAATAACAGACTCGTAGTGCTTTCCAGCATTGTAAACGTCACGGATAATGATGCCCCACACATTCTTCATTGGGTTGAGATCCGGGAAGAGCGCCGGCCAGTCCTGAGCCGTCACGTTGAGGTTGCTCAGAAACTGCTGCGTCGAAGCTGAGGCGTGAATGCTGGCATCGTCGCACTGGAAGACGTAGTTGACGCCGTGTTTGGTGCCGCCAAAGGGTAGGAGATGCGTTGTCGGCGGTTGTTGGTACTTTAGTGAGTTCTGCCGACCGAGAACACCCCCGAAACCATCAGCCGCCCCGTTCTGGCTACTGAAGTAGGTCTCATTGGTCGTGCGGTGGCCATGCCAGTAGTACTTCAGACCGTCTGGGCCATCCTATTGAACGTTTTTTGTCAGAGAAGACAACGGCGGCCCAGTCGGTGTGCTTCCACTTTGGTCTCGAGCCCAACTCACGCGCTTTTCGCGGTGTGCCTTCGTCATGCGCGGTGTATTCTTGCGCTTGGGGTACTGAAGATAGAGTGTATGTGTAGGACACGTTGAACGGTCCTCCTGGACACTGGTTACTGGTACGAGTCCATGATGCGTCTAGCAGTCATGCCGGGCTTTTTTGCGGCGGCACGGTCTGGGCGGACGCCCCTCTCCGTCAGCTTCTTGGGGTGCCCCGGGCGCTTCGAAGTCGCGTAGTTGTCAGGAACACTTTGGAAGGCATGGGTGGTTCTTGGGGAGCGTTGGAGCGCACTGGAGATGGCGCGGAGCGACTTTCCATCGTTACGTATGGCGAGAATACATTCACGCTTTAACCCCGACAATTGCCTCCTTTTCCCATCGATCTAGGACGCCCTCCACCAAAACGAAAGTGTCCTGAAATTGCCGCGTTGCGCTCTAATTACAAACCAGAAATTAGTAGCATTGGCGGCTAAATAGAAGTGCTGTTCGGATACTTTTGTCACCCCACATACTGTTTTTCAGGTTGGGATCCTTAACTTCGGTTGTAGAAGTCGCCTTGACAAAGGAAAAGCATGGAGCGAATCCTCGTTATTCGCTGCGTTTAGTGATGCAACTTGCAGCAAATATACTGCTAATCTCGGAAAACTATTGCGCAATCAGTTTTGTTCGGATAATTATGGCGCACACTGTATATCCCTCCGAAAATGATATAAACACCAAAATCATACTACGCAGTAGATGGAGAAAATGTGGACGTTAATTAACAATCCCGGTGTAGAATTCCAACTTGACGTGTGGTCGCTGATGGGCACGGCATCGCAGGCAGGGATTGTGCCAGCACCGTGTAACAAGATTTCTGTCGTCGGTCGCCACCTGAATTTTATGAATTTTCTGGAATTCTAGAATTCCAGGAGACGTACAGTATGCGTTGCATGACCCTCAAGAGCTGACTTGTATACGGATCTACCCTCTAGGTATGCGACTCGTAACGACAGTCGATTCTTCGTCTCTTATCCGATACGCCCGGGATCGAACGCAATCAGACGGTGCGGAGCTGATTTAGCTTCTGGATTTCACATGTACTGTACGAGTGGCGTGATATCATGGTTTCTTGGTGTGTGAAGCAGCAATAAATGAATTCTCCTCAAGATAAGTCGCAGCACCCACGTATACTGACTGCATGCCTGACCCACTCGGCTGAGTCAACGTTCAACTTTCTACGTATCGAACTGAGCGCATTGATGATGGCGCGGCTCATGTATTTGGGCTCAGCCAATGAATACGCGCGGTAAAGTGCGTCTTTTTTGCATGCGTCAACGAAGTGCACGAATGCCACAGTGACTTGTGCGCTGTAGGTGGTGTGGTATCGAAGACACTACCGGTGAACTGTACTCACTGGATGAGCCCACTATACATGTACAATTAACATGAACTTGTTTGGAACGAATGATGATTTGATTTGTGGATCGCTTCACGTTGACCACACGTGCGAACGACATCACATGAGCATGCCAGCAGTATGCAATCGTCCCATATCTTGACCTTGCCGAGGTGCAGCACCGTAGAAGCCCTATCTACTACCGGTTTGGTTGCTCAGTAGAGCTAGAGATTCGACATGATTAAAAATAGCCGTGAGCACACAGCCCAGTATGGATTCCAAATCTACACGCTCGTCATAACGAGTTCCTTTACTTTTTCTAAAGTTCAATGCGTGGCAAATAAACTGCTACGGGTTGTCTATGGCGGACAGTCCTGGTATGAAGGCCTTGAACTGCGAAGGCGAACAACGTTACACGTCCGACCCGACCGCGAAATTTCTGTGAAAAAAAATATAGCGCGTGGTCCAAGAAATCAATCAAGGGCGTGACGTGCTCCCCCACCGGCAGTAGCTCTCGGTGGACGATGGGTGCACCGTACAGCCAGTCAGAGGAGAAATCAAAAATGCTGTCTTGCGCAACCGGATGTTCAGATTCTTGACCCAAAAGCTGAGTTATACTGTATTCCAGCGTCTCATCACCCAAAAATCAGCTTGTGCACAGAACCAGTCCACAAAGATGGTGGCATGAGCCCTCTATTCCCGCTCAGCCAATCAGCGCGCGAGAATAAACGTCTCTTGTGGGACCCACTGGCGAGTTTTGCTTTGTGTCGCAGACAGCGGAAGTCTGTACAGTGTTTATCCTGATCAAAAACTTTTTTAAACTGATCACTTCGTCCCGCCCTATCTACTGATCACATCTACGTATAGACCGTACTGAATTAAGTTGAATGTGTTTTCCCGCCGTCCAACGAGGTAACTTCGCAGCCAGTAAATGACTGTGCATACGTTGGGTGCCAAGAGATGAGTGACCTGGAGATTGTATTCGGCAGGTCAAAAGGTCGAAGAATGGCAGTCCAGCATCACTTTCGGGCACCGCGGCTATTCCCCTTAGAATTTTGAAGGGACACGGACCAGAACACTGGGCGGATCAGGCGAATACAGTGGTGGTGATCACAGTGGTAGCTGTTGGGCATATTTGAATTCCTAATTAACGCTACCCGAGTACATTTGCTTTGTGGTCACCTTTGCAATCTAATTAGACGGGACAAACACGAGGGCGCGTCGATTTTTTTAGATAAGATAAACGTTGTGATTCAGTTGAGACGAATTGAATGGATGGATCCGTCGGAGGTTACTGACGGCGAGGTCATTTCCAAATCCGTCTCCCCCCGACAAGATCACCTCAACTACCAGTATCAGTACATACCATGGATCTCCGCTGCCAGTACGCCAGCACGCACTGCCCGAACCTGCGCTCGCTCAAGATCAGCGGCGAACTCCACCGCTTTTGTCTGTTTCACCGGCGATGTGCCAACGCGGCGCAGCGTCGCTGGAAACAAAAAAAACTTGCTGCTGCCACCACCAGTAAAGACGATGTTAGCACCAAGCCGTTGCTGACCAAGCCCCGTCGTCGTCTTCACAGCGAGACGACTGACGCAGCATCCAAGCACGGCTCGCCAGTCAAGCGTCGTCGACAGAGTCGTCTGATCGCGGCGCCGCGCGTACCACAGGCGCTCCAGCAGTTTAGGACCTCAGCCATACCAGCCCTGCCGGTGGCCCCAGTTGATTTCAGTCTTGACGATCCGTGTCTGCTGTTGGACAACGACGACGGGTCGCTTCTGGATGAACTCATTGCCAGTGTGGACGATTGTGATCCTCTGGAGACGGCGGTCTCAGTAGCACAAGCCGATATTTGGTGGTGGTCCGATACAATGTATTTTCAACAGGACGCGGGAGTCATCGTATAAGGTACCTTAGACGATCTCTACCATATTGCATACCACATGATAAATACATGCAACTTCTACTTGACGACGAATAAATTATTCGTATGCTGTCGCGGGCTGACGTACCGAGCACTTCTCAGCAGATTATAAACGAAGCGATACCCCATGACCGACAGGTGTACCAGCGTGGCAGTGGAGCGAATGAGCAAAACCTCTTCTGGTGACCACAACACACCCGGACTTTAAATTGTTTTCGCTTTAGACTGATTACAATCAGCTAGTTCATCTCTATTTGCCCCAAAATCTCTTAGGCGAAAAGATCAAGAGAGCCATCGAACTATACTAAGCTACCGTGTCATAGTTAGCATTGAGCTCCTGACAGACTATCGAACACCGCATTTTCGAATACTATAAGCAACGGTCCCATGTCATCTTTCGTCTGCTCGGTCCTCGACGCGCGTGAAGCACACGTGGGCTTTCCACAGCGACACCCAGTCCACACTCAGCGTCGATCGTTCTTTCGGCGTCAAGAGATCGAGTCGTGCAAGCCGCTCGCGCGTCGCAGCGTTCCGTGCAAGTGTGCCGTGGTGCAATTCCATAACCACTTCAATGTCGTCGGCGTCAGCCAGCAGCTGCAGCGACAGTGTGACGCGCACGGTGTGGGTCGCGACTTTGGCGACGTGGAGCGGCCACCAAAACAAATCGGCTTGGATCCGTGACCGCGTGGGATCCATGGACGCCACATAGTCGCCACCGAGAAGCTGCGACCCCACGAGCGAACTGAGACCCAAGGGAAACGCACTGGTCGTGCGGACAATGCCGTCGCACACAAGACGCACCCACGGATTCTCGTCCGGCAAGAGCGAGCTGTCGCAGCGGATCTAGTAAAGGAGATTTGTTTGTGTTAGTTTGGAGATTTCGACTCTGATAGAGAACATACCAAGGCCGTATCTCTGGACGGGATCCGAAAATGGACGTGCTGGAGGTGGACCATCATCAGCAATGTGCTACTGATCGAGGGCGTCTCCAGGCTTGTGAATGCAGAAGAAGCGGAAGACGCGGAAGAAGCGAAATCAGCGGCGCGTTCTGTGGTCGCAGTGGATGCATCAACGGCCCAACTACCGTTGAATTTTTCGGTGGTTCGATGGGCTTTCTCCACCTGATCTCCTCGGGGTCCTCGGACCCGCAACGTCTGTTTTCGCTATTCCATGAAATATGAAATATCACCAGTCAGTTGATCCTAAACGTGTGTCACCATGAGGAACGCCTACGAGAGGACACGTACCGAATAGGTTTCACGGAGCTGTGAGATAAAACTCTCCCACATGATCGTCCCAGGGGCCTCCAAGATCTCGCGGAGGTCGGGCCACATACTCTGGAACCGACTGTGCGAATGGGCCAGCGCAATTATGTGTTCGCTCATGGTCCGCAACGCCTTAAACGCACTGTCCCGCGGCGCTGAGATATCGGAAGTCACTACTTGTACTTCGCGCGACCAAAACAAGTGGATCCGCTTGCAGAGGAGACCTGCAAAATGCAGAAACGCATCGCGGAGACTACGCTTGCTTAGCAACACGCTGGCGTGGCGTGTGAAAAAATCTCGAAAGAGTGCGATGTTCTCACTAGTCATCAACCAAATCGTGAGCTTGGTCACGACCAACAGGAGGTTCTCCAACTGAGCAGTCATGCCCCCCACATTGGGACTTCCAATTTCAGTGCCAAGGCGTTGGCTGCCAATAGAAGGAGCACCGTCTCGACTGGGAAACAGCAGCGATAACAAGATCGCCGGCTGATGAAGCGACTGCCGTGGGGCGTGGAGTCGTGAGATATTCACTTTTGTATCCGTTGTCCACTCGCGCTGGAGTGCTGCGTACACGTGGTCGCGCACGCGGTACGACCCCATCGCCAGCGTCATAGGTGCGTTCGAGACAAAATAGTAAATGATCGCGATGTCTTTCATGTGTAGCGTCATGGCCGTGTGCTGGCGTTCCCACGTCCACTGGTCACGCGCAATCGCACTGGCGGACGGCGGTCGTGCACGACGGTAGTGACCGCAGCTATCGCAACCACATTCCTCTTCTTTGGATTCGTCTTCGTCTAGATCAATCTCCTCCTCTTCCGAGCCTTGAAAAGAATCGCGCTGACGAGGAGTCTGACCGCCCACCGACGGCCGAAGCGGTGTGTCGTCTGGATGCCGTTGCGTCGTTTGCTTCTGGAACCCCTGGAACGCCTGGGAGATCTGGTCCTGGACCACTTGATGGAGATCATAGTCGTTACTGGCCTCGCCGTCGGCGGCGTACGCAGCGTCGTCCACGCCGTCGAGCCCTTCCCACGCGGCGCGGCGATACGACACCAACGTAAATGGTGGTGAGCTCACTGTCCCTATCACTTGTACGCGATCGGCGTACGTGGTAGACACTCGACGGTACACTATATACGCTTTGAGCAGATGCTTAGTCAGACGCCGCGCCTTGTTGGCGCCGCTCTCCCAGTGGTAGTACCATTTCGACGAGGTCTGGCCGTTGAGCAAAAACACACGGGTCGTGGCGGTCGCGGCGCGGGTCTGGAACGCGCCTTGGATCCACGTCGCTTCGGGGTTGGTCTCACTTTGGCTCACGCTTTGTAGATGCCGGAGCGAACAAAACTCGCCAACTGCCAGCGTCGTCTCGAGATCAATGGTCTCAAAACGCGCAAACACAAAGAGCGACTGGGCATCGGCCGGCAATGGCTGGTGGAACTCGACCGCGAGTTCGAGCGACGAGCCGCAATAGCTCCGATCAACATGGCTCGGGCAGCAGTGCGGAAAGCATCTAAGGAGAAGGAGCATAGTAGAATTCTGTTATCAAAGATCGTGGAGACAACGGTGGAAACTGAGCAGATATCCACCCACCTCAGAATCTATGGATAAGAGTGAGAGCGAGAGTGAACGAGAGAGCGTCACATTAGCACTAGTGGTTAGCTACCAGAATAGACAATACTGATGCTGGTCTCACCTTGGTGCCGCGATTGCGATTACTCCTACATGAGCGGCAGTGCGTGTGAGCGTATTGTATGACGATTAGTGATCCCTTCCTAGAAAACCTACCGCTTGTACTCTTTTTCAAAGAGCAGTTGATGACGGCAGTGGAGCCGGAAGAAAACACCGGAACACGTTGGCAATGTCGCCGTCATGGCTACGAGATAGAGCAGAGCGCCGAGAGGTAAAATGGATAGAGAAGCCAGTGGCTATTGAAGGCGAGCGGATAGGAGTGGAGGAGGTAGGTAGGTAAGTTCGCTCAATGGAGCGAGTCGTTTTGTTGGTCTGAGATCACTGTCTGACGGACAGAGTCGCTCTGTGTTGATGCTGGTGCGAGTAGAGTCACGTGGGACGCGGCACACTGCAACGGCCTTGAAGATATGATCGCGGCCTGCGAACAGAGGAATGAAGATTGGAGAGCGGCGGCGGGCGGTGAGCGATTACACGAGGCGGAGAGACTGGAGTGCGGAGAGGAGAGGGGAGCTGAGGAGGGGAGCGGACGGGAAAGTCGACGAACAGCCGTTCGGGCTAACTGCAGGGTTTCTTTCCTCACTGGTAATTTCCTGGAACGGCATACCAGGCGACGATCCACAAGGTCAGCTGCCGGCCCAACAGTGCTTGCCAAAGATGGACAAGGTTGTTGAAGTCATGTGATTGGTCAAAATAAGGTCTACGTACACCAGCCAGCATTGTCATAGGTAAAAAAACGGCCCTTTAGCAAAAAGAAGCGATTGGTGGCAACTGACAGTGTCACACTGTCAGTAAAGCTGAAACGCCTGGCGTGCACTATGAATAATAGTATTCTGCTGTATAGTACTACCTGGGAGTTTGGGCAAGGTTCTGCTTTTGACCGTTGAAATACTTTCTGGATTTTCTAGATTCTGTTTTTGTGTCCCTACATTCTCAACCTACTCGAGACAACAGAAAAAAACTAGTGTCAGACTGCCACTTTTTTTTCTGTTTGCCATTGGCAGTTTCGAGTTTCGAGAAAGATAACGTGGGGATTTTCATGTTCTGGGTGAAAGGAAGTATGCTTTTTTATCAGCTTTCATAAGTCTGTTGTGCCGTTTGAAATTGTCCATTTTATGATTTCTGTCCAGACGCGAAATCCCTTCAATCTATCAACCCAATGTTTGCCTCCACGTGCTGGATTGAGTTGCTCCAGACGGACCCAAAGTCAGTCTGCTGGATTTGTAGGACTCACTGAGCCCAAAGATCCATTTTTCATGCTAAACAACGTTGTATTAGTATAAAGAGAGTCCACAAATGACAGAAGATTCTGTCGCCAGAACCGTGGAAGGATGGATCTAAACTGCTTGTTTCATTGAACACGACAAGTAAAAAATTTGCAGGCGTGCACAATCCATTGTCAATCTGACCGGCAAACAGGATGTGTGGATGAAGTGAAAGCAACCACAAGGCAAAGCGCTACAGTGCAGTGTACTGTAGTATGGTAATAAGGGGGTAACCGCATTGACCACCAGGTGGTGACGGTGGCTTCAGTAATTTATTTGCACAGTGGTTTTGTTATGGGCTCGGCGCATTGTGATTGCCGTCGCCACCAGAACATAAACGGCGAGTAAAAAAGAAAATAATCTGCGTCAACTTTACTTGCCAGCAACATACACAAATATTGTAAGTATGGGTGGAGAATAACTGTCTTATGCGTCGCTTTGTTGTTTATATGTCATTTGCGTTTTTACAAAATGCGTGATCGGCTCGAGCGGGAAAACCTGCTTCTCGTTCGACCTGTGTGAGACTTGGGCGACTCGTCGCAATGTCATGTCCCAGAACGCAACCAGAAAGAAACGAAAACAGGAGGCGGACTTGTCCTGACGACAGTGGAGAAACTGTGTTCAAGAACCAAGGTCCTCAATCTGAGCTCCCATCCGCTGCATTCCTGGGCATTGAGTAGCCACGAAAACGAGTTGCTCATCACACATGAACGTGGATTTCCATGTGAGCGAGCACGAATGCCTTGAGCAGGTAAGGATGAGGGCGATCAAACGTGCGTCTGATGATTGCTGAACCCTCGTGATTGCAGGAGACAACGTTTGTGCTATAGCAATAGGCGCAGGCAAGAAGGATCGTTTCTGATACCTCTAGGCCAGCAATGCACGAGATATGATCGCCATCGGAACTTGCCCAGTCTCACACTGACGAGGCCTTGCAGCGTGCCAGAAGTCGACTCCCTGCATGAAGGCCCTTCACCTGAATGTTTCATGCTCTCTAGCCTCGCTTAACCGATAGGTCTCGTTGCCTCGATCGAATGGATAGCGGCGAGCGTTCTACTGGTGTGCACCTCACAAGCAGGCTATCATCGTATGTTGACTGCAAAAGTACATATGTGAGTCCAAAATCATTCACATAGAAGGATTTTGTATTCACATTTACTTTTTGGTTTTATTTTGTTGCCAGGAAGGAAATGCTCGTCACGCAGAGATCCCAGACCACTTATGGCCTCAGCCAGGTCAATAGACCAGCACGACTCTCAATTGCGGAAGACCTCGAACACTGGAATGGCTTCTGTCGGATAGTGAAGGTTTGTCGCATGGCTGTTATGAAATTGACGCCAACCAGTTATCAAAGACAAAGACGTTTCCATCGCCAGCTGAGATGGGACATTCTGAAAGGTGTCACGCCAATGTGGAGGAGGCGGACTGGAAGACATGTCGAGACAAAATGCACTACCGGCACATTCGACACCACCACGCTGGTGGTCACGGCAACACGTTTGCGGCAAATGTCAAGGCTGTGTTGAAGGCTGTTCCGCAACACTACGTTTGCCAGCAGCCCAATTGGAAACTTCAGGTCAGACTTGCCGTCAAACGTATTGCACGTGACCGCGTCCACAGCTCTCGTCGTCAGCCAGCCTTTAGTGGCAGTCGCAGTCGAACCTGAGGGGTGAGACTTCTTCGTGCGCCTCTAGTCATAAAGAAGTGTTTAGTTCACGGCTATGAGCATTCTGTACCACCGTCGAGCGCAAAAATGCAACGACTTACAATGCCGAGTCTTGCGGATTACGTTGGTCAAGAGGTTTGACTTGCCGTTTTTCACCTTGCTATCTGGCTCGTGAATCGATCGGATAAGTGATTACCACCCATACTAGTACAACGGACGGGTTCTTCGTCTGTGGAATACGACAAAACTATTCCTGTGACCCTGAGGAATGTAAACGTCAGGTCTGAGCAAACACCGAGCACGTACTGCAACGCGCATTTGTTGCTCTAGAAGGTGGACTCGAAAACATAAATGCTCGGACGTCCGGTGTTTACAACGCTCGTTTGGTCGGCAAGTCGAGATCCACGAGGCTGTATCGGGAGAAGAGTCGTTGTTATTGCATCCCAATTGAACACGATCTCTGGCCCAACTCCTTTCGCTAGGCGGTCGTATCAGTATCCTGTGGTCTGCTTGATGACGTCCATCTTGTAAGTCGGCAGGATAATTTTCGGTGGCACACCATCATAAGTCCGATGTGCGTACGTCAGAAACGCCCAACCGCCTTGTCTCCACCAAGCGCATTCAGTTCACGGCTCATACGTGGGAGGAGGCTGCTGTTCACTTGACACCGGCACTGTCCGTCGACTTCTCGTCTTGCTGCCCCACATTCTAGATCTAGATAACGCACCTGGGAGGAAAGCAGCAAATAGTTAGAACGATTGTATAGAGCGTTCCCGGGTCCCTTAGAACTCGTCGGCTCCCGGCAACCCATGGACGTAAGGCTTCGCCATTCTATTCCTGAGAGCGACGTACTGAAGTGTATTCACTGATGATCCCCCACCTTGTCGGGATAACCAGTTCTCGCTCACGCCAGGCCCAACGTTCGCTGCATTCGGGAGTACCGACGCACTGTGATCGTGAGGCAAGAAAAAAAAAACTCCCCTCTGCTGCCTCTAATAAAACCAGGTATACATTCACTATACAATGCACCCGTATACGTCAAAATTGAACCGGTTCTTTACAGGAAATTTTTGACGGCAACATCCCTCTAAAAGAGACTGGGATCCTCATTATGGCGAATGCGACGAGCCGTGACCGTGACTATGACTGTGAGCATCAGAATGCTGCGCGGCCTCATGGTGATAATCATAGTCAAAGACTGTCGCCGCCGCCTGTGTAGTAGTTGCAAGCTCGACAACAATGTCTTTGACACGGGGCACGTCTCTCTGGATGGCTTCTTTCACGCGTCGCTTCCACTCGCAAGCGTGTTCCAACGACACTGACTCGTCACTGTCGCGCATGACCAGCGTCAAGTCCACGTGCAGACGCCGGCCGATTTTGCGGCTTCGCAGCTGCCGCACATCTACAATCTCGCCATTGCTGGCCGTCACCACCGACTGGGCGGCCAGGTGGAGCTTCTCGAGGGTCTTGGTCGGCAGCTGCGCGTCGCACAAATCTTTGATCGCGTCCCACCCAATCTCGCCACCCATTTTGAGGATGATACCACCCACGAGCATACCGGCCATGGGGTCAAACATGGGAAACCCCATGAGACTTAAGCTGATACCGCCCATGGCCACGACACTCGACGCAGCATCGCTGCGGTGGTGCCACGCGTTCGCAATGAGCACGCTCGAGTTGATGCGCTTGCCGATAATGATGGTCGCGCGATACAGTGCTTCTTTCGCCGCGACCGAGACCGCTGCAATCCCCAGTGCGGCGGGGTGCAGCAAGACTTCGCCGTGATGGTGATGACTGACCCCCAGGGCCCCGCCGTGGCTAGGGGGAATCGACGCTTTGATAGCGTCGGCGACGTCGGGGTCCATCGAAAGCGAAGCGAGCGTGGCATCCAGTGCTGCGAGGCTGGGGGCCGCCGCCGGCTCCACGACGATCATGAGCGTATCGAACGAGTGATGGATAATCCCGAGTGAACCGACGACCAGTAACAGCGACACCGACAAGGCGCCAAAGGTCTCGTACTTGCCGTAGCCGTACGGCTGGAATTGGTCGGGCGGCCGTGTACAGTACTTGAGCGCGAGCAGCGTGATGCCATCGCTCACGAGATCACTCATCGAGTGCACAGCGTCGGCCAAGAGACCGGCCGAGTGGAACGTCACGCCGGCAATGCCTTTGGCTGTGCTCAGCACAACGTTCGTGTACACGCCTATCCACGTAATACGGTCAGCGGCCTTGGCGTCTTCGCGGCTCAGTGCTTCGTTTGCGTCGGCTTCGTCTAGGTCACTCAACCCGCCGTGGCTGTGGCCGCCGTGCGAATGCCAGCGCAGGCCGCCCATACGCCGTCCGCGCGTACGAGAATCGGTTGATGGCGGAGACTCACGCTGTAGTAGAGATGGTATACATTGCAGTGCGTGCGGCGGGGCCGCACGGCGCGTGTGGAGCCACGACTGTGACAAAGACAACGATGGAAATGATGGGGACGGCGATAGTCGCCGCGTCGCCTGTGTGCTGATTCCGACGCCCGCACCCGCGACTCTACATAGAGGCGATTATAAGCTATCCACTGGTATTCTAATAGGCGCGTGGGTCCGTCTCAACCGCTCGGTAATATGCCACGTACCTCCACATGATCCCTTCGTTTTCGCTGTGTTCTTTTTCGAGTGTGACCTCTTTACACCTGGATGACATCAACATGACGATGCAGTGTAACCAGGTTTACGTTTCAGCAGCGTAACCGGTAGATGGCGCGTGCCACGGGCCGGTTCCGTTCAGTTAAACAGGTTGGACTTTTTCGAATTCGGGTTAAAACCCATGGGTTTGATGAAGACCCGGTCCGGGTTGAACCCTGATGTGGGGGGTGTCATCGACGTGGAAGCTCTCCAGACTCAACGCGAGACCAGAGGCGAGCGGACGGCGTCGCGACGGCTCGATCTCCCATTGCCCTCCTTCTACCCTCTTCCCCTCCTCAGTTTCCTCCGCTCCGCCTTTATCCTCTCCGCCTCCTCTGTATATTGCGTCACGATGGTTCTCTCGGCCGTGTTCATCACGGACCTCAAGGGCAAGATCATCATCTCGCGCAACTACCGCGGCGATATTCCCATGGCCGCCGCCAGCAAATTTACGCATTATGTCCAAGAGAAAGACGACTCAGAGCAGCGCCCTGTGTTCACAGAAGACGGCTTTACGTTTGTCTATGTCAAGGTGCGTGGTGGATATCTCTTTTGTGGAGGATGATAGAGGACGACGATGGAACGCTAAACCTTCTTCTCTCCTCCCCTCTTAATCTGTAGCACAACAACCTCTATTTGATGACCGTCACCAAGGTCAACTCGAACGTCGCGCTCATGATCATGTACCTGAACCGCATCTGCCAGGTACCCTTTTTTTTGTCTCTTTCTCTTGGGCAATGCCTGACGTAAATTTTTTCTCTCAATAGGTCTTTCAAGATTACTTTGGCGAGCTCGAAGAAGAAAGTATCCGCGACAATTTTGTGATCATTTTCGAACTGCTTGATGAGACCATGGACCACGGGTACCCGCAGGCGACCGAGTCGCGTATTCTACGCGAATACATTACGCAAGAAGGCTACCGTCTCGAGTCGGCGCCGCGGCCTCCGACTGCCCTCACGAACGCCGTGTCGTGGCGAAGCGAAGGCATCAAGCACCGCAAAAACGAAATTTTCCTGGACGTTGTTGAAAAACTCAACCTCCTGGTCTCGAGCAACGGCACCGTCTTGCATTCCGAGATCCTGGGGGCCATTAAAATGCGGTCACTCTTGTCGGGCATGCCCGAGCTCAAGCTGGGTCTGAATGACAAGGCGCTCTTTGAAGCCACGGGTCGCACGGCCGCCAAAGGCAAACAGCTCAAGAGCGTCGAAATGGAAGATATCAAGTTTCACCAGTGCGTGCGGCTGGCGCGTTTTGAGACCGACCGGACGATTTCGTTTATTCCACCTGATGGCGAATTCGATCTCATGACGTACCGCCTCGCGACCCACGTCAAACCGTTGATCTGGGTCGAAGCTGTCGTCGAGTCGCACTCGCGCAGTCGCATTGAGTACATGGTCAAGGCCAAGAGCCAGTACAAGAGCCGCTCGATGGCCAACAACGTTGAGATTGTAATCCCGGTCCCGCCGGACGTCGATACCCCGAGCTTCAAAGCCAGCATTGGCACGGTCGCGTACGTCCCGGACCGCGATGCGATCGTGTGGTCGATCAAGCAGTTTTACGGCCAGCGCGAATACCTCATGCGCGCGCACTTTGGCTTGCCGTCGGTTAATAACGAAGAGTCGGAAGACTGGAAAGCGCCGATCCAAGTCAAGTTTGAGATTCCGTACTTTACGGTCTCGGGCATCCAAGTGCGCTACCTCAAGATCATGGAAAAGAGCGGGTACCAAGCGCTGCCGTGGGTGCGCTACATCACACAGAACGGTGACTACCAGTTGCGAATGTCGTAGAGCAACGAGAACCGCCAAGTAGTCTCCTTTAGTAGAGCGAGAGAGAATGGAGAGACCGAGTATGTGTGAGAGATGAATGGAAGTGAAAGAAAGCTCCATGCTCCATGTTATTGGTCTATTTCCCAGTCATAAGGCAAGGATGGGCCATCGATACCAGAGGGTATTGCATACCTACTGATTGGAGAAATGCGATCTCTAGCGGTGCGCAAGGTTGGTCGAGAGCGTCGACATGGCCTTGGCCTTGCCGTCGGGGACCATAAACAGCACGAGCGGCTTGTCCTTGGACACGTACGGCGAGTCGACACGGAAAAAGCCGCGGCGTTCGAGCTGCACCACGTCGTTGACCTTGGCATTGCGCAATTCGTGGTCGCCGATCGCGTGCATCTCGGCGCGCGTGACTGGCGTCAAGTGGTCGTGAAAGTCGTCGCCATCCTCGAGCTTGGGTTTCGAGATCAAGTGGTCAAACTCGACCAGCACACAGTCGACAAGGTCCGGCACGTCCGCGAGCCACGTGATCTTGAGCTTGGTCTTCTTGAAGTCGCCATCGGGGTGGTTCTCGGCCTCGACGCTCGTGATGGCGCCACTGGTGTCCTTGTGGATCTTGCGCACGATGATGTTGCCGTGACGCATGAGAGTCACTTCCTCATCGACGTTGAAGAGGTTGACGTCATCGCGCTCGAGCAAGAGCTTGCTTGAAAAACGCATGATCTTGTTGCCGAGCGCTGGGTCCTTAGGGTGACGTGCGACTGGGATACCGACAACCTCCGGCGACACGTTTGTGAGGACAAGCGGCACAGTGTTGGTCTTGTTCAAAGCATAGTAGCGGAAGGCCACTGGGTCAACGACACGCTTGTTGAGCGTCCAAAACTTGTCCCACTCCATGTCGGTGATCCGACGCGACGCGCCTTGGCTCACAATAAACTCGCGCAATGCCGAGACTTGGACACCACGACGCAAGACGCCTTGAATCGTTGGGAATCGCGGATCGTTCCAGCCCGTGACGTGGCCATTGTCGACAAACCACTGGAGCTTGCGCTTCGACAGCACCGAGTGCACAAAGTTCATACGCGCAAAGCCGTGGATGTGGACAATGCGCAGCCCAAGTGCCTTGAGCACCCACTGATATTGCTCGTCACGATCATTGTACTCGGTCGTACGGAGGGCGTGGGTGACGCCTTCAAGCGAATCGACGATCGGACACGCGAGGTCGTAAGTCGGGTAGGCACAGTACTTCGTGCCGGTGCGGTGGTGCGGTGTGAGGTTCGTACGGAAAAACACGGGGTCACGCAGCGTCTTGTTCTTGGCCTGCATATCGATCTTGGCGCGCATGCAGTAGCCCGCGGCCGCCGGATCGTTCTTGACCATCTTGTCAAAGAGGTCCATGTTGGTATCTGGGTCTTGGTTGCGGCACTTGGAATCAATGCCGTCCATGCGCTCGGCACGCATGGTCTCTTGATCGGTATTGTCCATGTACGCTGTACCCTCACGAATCATCTTGCGCGCAAACTCCATGATCTTGGAGAAGCTGTTCGACGTATAAGTGACCTGGTCGGGCACAATGTCGAGGCCCTTGAGATCCGCCAAGATGCTCTGCTCGAATTCGTCTTTTTCTTTCGACGGATTCGTATCGTCGAACCGCACAATGAGCTTGCCATTGTAGTGGCGCGCGTAAAAGTTGTTGAGAAGACACGCTTTCAAATGCCCAATGTGGAGGTACCCACTTGGCTCGGGCGGGAACCGCGTCACGACCTGGCCATCGACCGCACCTTTCAGTGGTGGGCAGCTGCCAATGTTCTTGCCTTTTTGCGACTCGGGATTCGAGCCTTTGGCCGGCTTTTGGTCGCCTCCGTGAACCTTTTGCTTCTTGGCAGTGAAAAACGGCTTGGTCGCTTTGAGCGCCGCGGCGGCACCGGCAAAAAGATCTTGCGAGTTCAAAAAGCCCAAGTAGCGTGCGACGTTTGCGTACGTCTCGACGTTGACGTGCAACGCCGAGAGGCGAGCCCACACCGCAATGTCAGCGAGCGACAGTGCATAGCCCACGAGGAAAGTCCGTGTCTTGAGCACGACATCCAAGAACGCCAAGCCTTTCGCGACGCTAGCACTCGATGCATCCTGGAGACGCGCCAGCGCAAAGTCAAGCCACGAATCGATCTGCGCCGCGTGGACCGCACTGTTGTCCGGCCCAAACAGTCCGAGGTTCGGGGCTTTTGTGCGCGCAAGAAACCGCGCGACAGCAAAATCGCCCGAGACCACGTCCCCGTTGGGAAACACAAGCGTGGGTTCAATGGATTTCTCGTCGATTTGGTTTTGAAACACGTTGGTTTGCTTCGTGAGGACCGCGACAATGTACGACGCCAGTGGTAGCGCAGACGAGGCACTGGAAAACACCACGGTCGCGTCCTGCTCGGCCGTTGGCGGCGTGAGGATCCGCCCCACCGGACCGCTGACGGCTGCTGGCTTGGCCTCGTTCTTGACCTCCTTCTTGGTCTCCTTGGCGGCCTTTCCCTTGGTCTTGATCTCCTGTGGCGTGGGCTTTGCCGCCTCCTCGGCCGGCGCGTCGCCGCTCTTGATCGCCGCCTTGGCAGCCTTCTTGCGCTCCTTGTTGAGCTCTTTCTTGGACTTCTTATTCGGGTCTTCGTCTGTCACAGTCGCGGCCTTAAGCGCCTCTTCTTTCGGTACCTGGGCCTTGGGTTTCTTTTCGGCTTTGGCCTTGGGCGGTGGTCCATAGTCCTCGCCCGTGACCTCTTTAAACTGCTTCTTGAGCGCCAACAGCGCCGCGATCGCAGTGTCCAAAGCGTCCTTCTTGCTCGCGTCCTTTGCGGCCTTGAGCACGCGGATCTCCTCGCCCGTTGCGACGATCTGTGCGGTCAAGTCGGCCGCCGTCGCCATTGTTGCCGTTGCTTTCCCTTCCGTAGGTGGATCCAAAATGGAAAATGGAAAATGGAAAATGGAAAATGAAATGGGTGACGGAGAAGGAACGAAAGAGGAAAGCACAACAAAAAGGAACGAATGTTGGTGGGGTGGGTGCGGTTATTTATGTTGAGTTTCTTTCTGAATCGTGTGGTGCGGAGGTCATTTATTTCCGGGAGCGTACACTCCGTACGCTCGCAACACAAAATCTTGTGGATTCGAAATGTAAATTACATCCCGCGCACCAACCACACGATTTGTGGTGCACAAAAATTGCGTTCCCAGAAACAGAAATCAATACCGTGAGGCTAGCCTAATATAAGCTAATATATACATATATCCACGCTTCAACTTGCCTTGTCAACGGCGCGCGCAATGGCCTTGCGCAGCTGGAACGCCACAAAATTATATTGCAAACAGCCAAACCTCGTCCGGACATGTCTTGGAGGATTTGGGCATCCAGCCATCGACCACGGTGTGGTGCAGCAACACTGACTCGTCCATGACTTCGCCATTGCGATTCGTGTCTGTGCGTGGAACGGCAGCTCGCACGTATCAATCTCTGTGAGCACAACACCAACCGTTTAAACGCTAACGGCGGGCAAGAACTCGCTCCACCGGAGAGCAGCTCTTTGCCATCCCATGGCGTATATTGCGATTGCCGCAGTTGGTGCGATGGTCGTCGTTGCCATCGCTGTCAGCGTGGGCATACGAGCGAGCGATATCAAGTCAGCAATCGTCATCACCACACGCACATTCGGATCAATGAGTAGATTCCGTAACTTGAGATCGCAGTCGATGAGGGGCGTGGCCAGTCAGTAAGTGGGAATACACCTGTGTCGCGCTGTGCTAGACCCGAGAGCCAGGCCGGCACCACCACCACGATGAACTAGTGCAGCGTGTCACTATCGCGCGTGTATGTCACTCCTGCCATACTCAAGTAAGCGCCACATTTCTCTAGCGCTGCATTCGTTGGACGACTACGTGACCGTGCCTAAGGAGCTCCCGTTTGGTAGGAAGCTATGTAGGTGATTTTATAAGGACTGTAACGAACTCACTTTGCAATTTGCCTGCAATCCAGCACAACCTGCCCTTCGATGATATCTACGGCGAGACGCCGTTCCTCCCTCGAGTCCATACTAGCTCGGGTACGTCGTGTACGGTAGGAATACTATTGATCCGGTGACGCGGTCGTTTGGTGGTCGTTATTTTCTGTGTACTCAAACGAATGAGAAAGGTCCGAAGCCCACCTCTGCGCCGTAAACATATGCACATGGCTTTCCATGGTCCACACAACTCCTAGGGACCACACGATACGTATACGAGTGTGGTCGAGCGTAATCAGAAGCCTATTCTCCCGTACAAAGGCGCGGATCTGCTGGCGCTTGCTAGGATCAATGCTTGACTTGAGGCACTTGACCGTGACCGTCGTGGTGCCGGATATTGGACAAGCCGGACGTCGCCAAACAATCCACTCGGTAGTAATCGCGTGCGCGTGACCGAGTCAAAGTTCACGCGATAGGTGAGTATCGATTCGTCGGTCCAGATCGACGATGCGCCACCTCTCAGAATCGAGTCGTTTGACGTTAGCAGCGGATCATTCGATGATCATAGCGGACTATCTTCCGTGATTTTTGAGAGCGTGCTCTGGTGTAGAGCGAAGATTCTTTTGTGACCGTAGTGCCGCGCCAACCCCGACGCCAACGAGAGACGAAAAGTCACCGGTAGTGGTGATGCGGAGGCCGCTATCTCCATCATAGACCAGTAACAGCGGTGTACTTCATATGACGCACATCCAACAAATCATATCGAGTTGCTTGATTCATAATCCCGGAATCGTCATCTCGCTCGTCTTCGGCCCCGCTATCCTCGTCGTCGAGCAGTTCGTCTTCCATGATATCCCATCGGTTCGTCGCCTCGAGCTTGGCGCGTCACATCAAGCATTTTCGACGGAATGGTTTTTCATGTGGTGGCGAAAGCAGTGACTCGAAACCGTTGTAACCTTGGTCGACACGGTGCGGAGCCGATCATACTGTGAAAGATATGAGTTTTGCAGGTCAACGGGACGACCACCGGCCGCCGCTCAGCGGGACGCGAGCCGTTGCGAGTCCGCCTTCAACAGCTCCTTCTCGAGTTCATACCCCGTAATTTGCAGGTCATCGATGCCGTTTTCGATCGTCATGTCCACGCGCGTGACCACCAGCAGTCTAAGCATCTTACCAGTCGGGGTGTCGTGAGAGCTCGTCACGCGCCGAGTCAAAAAGACAGACGCGACGCTTGTAGCTCTTGATGAGTAACTCTTCGCGTCGACAGATCCAGCCAGAGAGCCGCATGGGGAACAAGTAGCAGCGCTGGCGGAGCCTTGTTCGCCGATAGGCTAGTACCCAAGTACGAGTACTTATTCGCGATCCAGCCGAGAGGCTAGTACCCAAGTAGGAGTACTTGGGTACTAGCCTAGCGGCTGGATCGCGAATACTGCGCGACCGCGGTCGTCGGTGGTAGTAAGCGGTGAGCGACTCGTGGCGCTGCTTTTCACAGTCTTTATGCGATCTGCCAACTCACGTCGGCACCACGTCAGTAAGTGAGACCGTCGTGCTGATAACGAAGTATCTCTCTCTGGAACGCTCCCTGAACTGCCGGCACTAGATTTTGCCGGAGACATCGTTGGGTCCGGGCTCTTTGATGGTGTGCGGCTCAATTACCCATGCGCGCTTCACACGCGCCACGGTGTGAGCATCACCGCCGTATCCGCAACTAGGGTTGCGTGACTGACAGTGGATTGCCCAAAGGTGGGTGCAAATTCTCAGTGTCTGTGCTTGATGGTTGGACTGATGAAGGGGAGCTTCCCAGCCTCTGGATATGCCCTACAAGATTTCCACCCAGGCCATGTACACTGGAGTTTCTCTACATAGCCACGTGGAGGGACGGGGAGATGAAGTTGTAAGAAGAGAGAGACGCAATTCTCTCTAACGTCTTTGTGATGTGGACCCACGAATCTTGGACTAGAGGTATATTTTTCCAATCGTTTCTGCAATCATGCGACGCGTGAAAATATGTTCTGACGAACTTCCTTATCCAGTAGTGTAGCGGGTATACGTCACTTAATCTCAGGACGAGGTGGATGAGTCGACTCACACGGAAACATCACACTGAGTCATGGCTGTCCAGTAACGGACAGCACTGAGTCATGGAGTTCACTGGCAGTGAGTCATGCCTCGGGAGAGCGATTCATCACGACGACATGCACCGAGTTCGTGCAGCAGCAACTCACCTGGTCAGCAGCTCGCGCCAGCAACAAACTGCACAACCTCACACTTCACCCACCTACGTGTCGTGGCGTCCGTCGCGTCTCTGATCAAGCGTGACGTCGCCCGTGCTGTCAACACTGAAAGTACCCACCCACCTAAATACCCCACGGCGCCTGAATCGTCTTGAGAAATCGCAGCGGATCGATTGGGTCGTCTAATTTAGAGCCCCACGCTGGAAGTGATTGATAACTCTTGAGTCGGCAACACGTTTGGTAGGAAAAGATGCAGCAGGTTGGCTGCTTCTGGTCGAGTGGGAGGTCGTCGCGCGTGAAATCAAATATATTCCCTTTGCTTGTGTGGAGTGGTACAGCATGTAACTGGTAAACGCTCGCGTGAAGTGGTGTGCAACTGGCGTGTACTTGTCATGCCTTCAAGTGACGATTCGTTTGATCCACGGCCAGCTCCTCACCGGTGGAAGAGAACAAGTCCTCGAACTGCCACTGATATATCGTATTGCTGTGAAAGTTGAACCCGTCGCTCCAAGCTCCTCTTCTTAAACAATCGCTCGCTAGAGATCATGGTGATAGTCGTTCGTGGCCCTCCCTCTTACAGCTATGTGGATGGCTTCTCGTGCACTTTTTCATTCTAACATAATACCAATGCACAGTGAGCAAGAGCGGACACAGACCCACGTTAAGAGGACCAAACTCTGATGTCGATGCAGAACGGTCGCGAGTGATCGTCACACAAACGATCTCTGCGGGGAGAGACTCTACCATAGGTCGACCAGAACCCCAGGGTACCAGAGCTGCGACTATAGGAAACAAACTGTCAGGACCATGATGCGTTCCGAGAAACTGGACTCGCACTTGGGTCTCACCGGCGTGGCGGTCTTCTTGGTAGTGCAGTCGTTTCTCTTTCATCCACGTGGTAGCACAGACGTTGAGACGAGACTGTCAAGTCGTTGGTACTTCACCACAATTCGAGAAGGAGAGTTGTGAGATCTCTGCCGACTTTCGCGTCGTGTGACATGAACCACACTTCACCCGGTCGGGCTGTGTGGACCGGACCCGTCAAGCTGGCAATACCGAATCCAGTGCGCGTGCTGGGGTGCCGTCCCAGTTTTCCCTCCTTCGCAATGTGATATTCGTGGAGATGACTAGACCAGCAGTACCCTTGCGCGGGCATTCTCCTCAAGTCCAACCGATAAATAAAGACCTGGACGTCAACGAATGGTCTGCGATCTCGCTGCTGTTGCTCTGATGAACCTACACATCATACTCTCATACCGCCATCCACGCTGACGCAAAGGGAACAAACATATCACGCTTCATTTTAGAGTTGCGATCGGCCCGGTGATGCGAGCGCCGGCGAACGGCTCCATTGACGGTAGGGGTAAGAAATCCCCTTCCTTTCCCTTTACCTCCCCTCATCTCCACTCGGCTTGCGCGATCGCGACCTGTAACGCGGCACCGCAATGATTGTGGTCAAACAGAGCAAGTTCGTTTCGAATTCCGAGCGCTGTTTTAGAATCTGTTTGTTTGGCGCAGTTTCACGTACTAGGTCAGAGTCGTCACAAGCTCTCCCTTTCATGCTCCGGAGTAGGACATCGAATGAGGAAGGAGAGGATGCGTTATCCGGAATTGTGGCCTCAAAGATCGCACACTCTATAATGTGATAGCCTACTCAAAAGGAATTGATAGAAATAGTAGTCATGGGTGACACTCTGAAGTCGAAACCTGTGGTAGTCGATAGTCATTCTTCCAGCTGGACCTGCGATTGTGTTGTTTCTGACCTCACCATGAATTTGGGGATTTCAGAGTTCGATTTTCTCCGTCGTTTTTCTAATATCATTTCTTGAAGAAATGACACACAAGGAAAACACCTTGGGAGGTGTTCTTCTTGGATGATTCTCTTGCAATGTATCGTCAAGAAGACGAAGCCAGCGGCGACAAGCGTCAATGTTGCCAAGCCGTCGTTGGCGACACCATGATAGACTGGAGTGAATATCAATACTCTATATATCGAATCGTAATGAATTTGAACTCTCGACTGTGACAGGGCACCATGTTTCTTGGTGGCAAAATTGTCCGATAAAACCGGTTTTCGGAGAAATCTCTGCAGTGTTTTCTTTTTCCGCAAGAAATCGCAACTGTGAAACCCCCCATTGATTCGTCCGGTAGATTTCGTTCTCTCGCACGCTTGTCACCGGAACCAACAAGGCACACAAAGTCATATTTTCGCCAACGGACCCAACATTTTATTGCGAAAAAGAAGAAACGTGGAAACGTACAGTAAAAGGTAAATGCAGTGATAGGTTATCTCCCCTACCCCTGGTGGCCTTCAGTTGTCAATGAGTAAATTTGGAAGGAAACCGATTGAAATTTGTACTTTCAGCGCCATTTTTTGTTTGGAGGAGGGGAGAGGCGCCTGCACGAGGGAAAGCATGCCCGTTGGCTCCTCTATAACAACGACGATTCCGATAGTATCGCTCTCGAAGTTTATGAGCGATACTATCGGAATCGTCTTTGTGCGAGTCAAACTCACTGCGCCTCAACCATCTGGACTTGGCCAGCCGCAGCGGTTGCTGATACGGAAGTACTGGGCTCCACTATTGAGTTCGAGACCCGTCCAAAGCCGTCGAAAACAGTCCCCCATTGGCGCTCGTCTGCTATCTCCTCCGCTACGCACCATTATTAGGTATATTTGCTCCTCCGCCGGTTTGTAGACAGTCGACCTGATCCCTCGGCGCCGCTGCTTCGCCCTCCAGCTCCTCCATCCTCCATCCTCCTTCACCGACTTCGTCTTCCCTCCCCTCCTCTCATCCTCTCCTCGCCTGCCTCAAAGGCCACGGCAGTCTCCCCTGGCTCCGCACTGCGTCCTGTGTGTAGTCCACCGTGTTTACTGCTTCCGTCTGCGATGGTTCAGCGGTGCCTTAAGATCGAGGACGCGCACGAGCCTCCCGATACCGCCGACGCGGACCAAAGCGGCGAGCGACCCGACCACCCCCGAGAAGTGGAGTGGCTCCGCCAAGTCGAACCTCGCGCCTATCAGGAGGAGCGAAGCCATGCGCTGCCGCCGCCGCACGGTCTCCGCTACGGCAGCTCGTTCCCCTATAGCGCCGTCGTCGGCCTGGACCGCCAAACCAACGAATCGATTCACCGAGACAGAGGCGACCCGGAGGAGTATGGACAACGCCGGCGGCACTTCGCGGAAGCGCACGATTCGTTTTCGTACCCTCCTCCTTCGCACCAAATTAAAGAGGAGGAGGTGGATGCGTCCTGGCTTCCCTCAAGGCAGTATCATGTGGAGGAGGAGCAGCACCGTTGCGACCGAGACGAAGACGGACAGTTTCCTGGACGGCACGGACTTATGCCGTCGCTAGACAGCATGCTCCGGCGACCACGACCAGCGGATCGCCACGACAGCCACGACCACGACGCATGGCGTTCGGAGTCAGCCCCTCTACACCACACTGTACGGCAAGCTCGACCTCACAGCGACGCTATGGGTACTACCGCCTTACCAATTTTTGAGCGATACGACCACGACCACGTCTACGCCCACGCTGCGGCCGCGTCCGCTACTCATCGTGTGCCTCTCCCTGGTATTCGACGGCTTTCCTCTCTAACTGATCGACGGTCGCCCGTCGAATTCTCTCGCTCGCGGGCGCCCAGCGTCCAGGACAATCCGTCGCATTCCTCTGCTTTTCCCCCCATCTCCTCTGAGGGAGAGGACCATCACGGCGTCCACCCGGTGGTCGCACAGCTTCGTTCGACGGGCTACAATTCACCCCACACGCTCTCCAACCAGCGTCTTTCACAGCCGCGGAACTGGTCGTCGCCTGCCTCGGACGCGGCGTCCCCCATGGGGTCCCCGGCCAAGCGATCCCCTGCTGCCTCAGATGAAGGCTATGACGACTCAGGTGGCGATGCCGCGGCCGAGCCATTGCGCAAAAAGAAGAAACGGAAAACGCGTATCTGTACAACCGCTGGATGCGACAAATTGGTCGTGGACCACGGGGTCTGTATCCGCCACGGGGTGCGTGTTCTTCTTTCTAAGCGAGTTCATTTTCTTCTGGGTGTGGGTCTCATATATTGGGGATGTTATGATAGGGTGGAAAGCGCTGCAATGTCGAAGGCTGCGATTGCCGCGCGCAGAACAAAGGGTTGTGCTGGAAACACGGTACGATCCGCTCGATTTTGATTCGTTGTCAATTTACTAACGTGAAAGTCCATTTCTAATGTAGGCGGATATACCATTTGCCAAATCGATGGCTGTGACAAACGCGCCAAGTCGCGCGGTATGTGCTGGTCGCACGGTGGCGGCACGCAATGTAAGACCGACGGTTGCGAGAAGATTGCAGTGTCACGCGGTCGCTGTTGGGCACACGGCGGAGGTGGGTCTGGTGGAGTGATATTTCATTATTCAAATATCCCACTTGTTTATGATTATTTGTGATTCAGGCAAGCGCTGCAAACTCCCTGATTGCCAAAAGCCAGCAGCGCAGCGCATGAACGATTTCTGCAGCGAACACTATGCAGCGTACCGTGCAACCCACGCTGTCGCGGCCGATACGCGATGCGAGCACGGGGTGCGAGGCCTCTACGATACGTGGCAGTAAATACACGTCGCCGAGGCACAGTGTTTTTCAGTATTGTAGCACTCGAAAAGCTTTCAATTCTCTACAGGCTGAACACATTGCAGTACTGCAGCGTCGACAAACTTCAACATTCATTTGCGAAATGTGCCGACATGGATATTCTGTGGGCTGTCAAAGCTACACCGACAGCCATACATTCCTGTCTGTACAGACGAACACGTTTGAAAATAAGGAAACGTCAGGAACGAACGCAACCGATCAACTAATTAGTCGAGGTGTCTCTCTAGCACAATAAATTTTACTCTGAGAAGCACACGACTAGTGGACAATACAGTCAACCCTTCACCCAGTAAAGCGAATTGAATCTACGCAGGGCAAAAGTGCAATTCTAAGGGGTTCGTGGACTGCCATATATTAGCAACCAGCGGCAAACAATAGACACCATGAGTGATCGGTCGTGCAATGCCACTGCAAAGCGGCACGAACATTTATTGAAACTACTGTCCACTTTAATTCCTCCTCTCATCGACACCTCTGCGACACTCGCACGCTGTGAAGAAAAACCCCAGTATCACCGACGCGTCCCGATGTATTCGAAGTCAACGGTAGACTCTTTGCGACCACTTACATCGCGACTGCTTTTACTCCATCTGGTCTGCCACAATGAGCGGGACTCGAATGTGTGGCTGTGTACACGCGAGAAGTACGATAGCCCGTGGCACACCAACAAACTGTTGCCACCACGAGCAAGACCACATACGCCGATCAGCATGCACTCTCAAGATTATCATCAAATTGCAACGGACACACCGTACCAGCGATTGTTGAGGAGGATTGGTGTGAGGGCAGCGACTTTTTGCGGAAGGTAACAAATGTTACAGTCTTCAGCCAACGAGGCCACGCCACGTTGCGCAACTCCTTCTTACTCTCTTCCTGTTCGCGTGAGGCACTCGTCAGCGAGGCGTTTCTCCCTGCGCGTCCAGTATCGTGTTTTCGATCAAGCGATACGGTTGGCCGTTTAGCCACGACAATCCAGAGTCGATTTCGTTATCGAATAGCCGGTGCACAGTTGCGGAGCACGATCCTACCACGTCTGCGTCGGACGCGAACCACGTCGCTGCTTGCACAAAGCACGTTGGGTGAGTTGCGATTCACAGAGTGCACCACGTGAACCCATCAGCGAGAAGATACGGAGGTGATCGAGCGGCTCAGGGTTCGACGGATCGACAACCGTTTGCCTCCTGCGCGTGCCGCAAGCTGCTGGAATGTTGGTACCACGAATGATCTAGCTGCACCGGTGCTTGATAAGGCGCGTCCTGCTCGCTTGAGACGAAGTATGGAAGAGAGTGGAGAGTATAGCCACGGGGCAGAACAACGGTATGGATCTGGGCGACAATTTGGTCGCGCACAGTAGATCAGGTGGTTCGTGCGGAAGCCAAGCGAAGTATTGACTGTTTACGATCGCACAGTCCGGGAACATGGCCCCCCATCCCAAAAGTGAAAAATGGATGGGAACGGTTGTGGTGGCATGAGACGCCACTGAAGGTGGTCTTGAGTGAATGACCTGTACAAATGGATGCACCGATAAAACCGATGTCTGTATCGAACCGATTCATTGAATAAAAGTACCTAGCAATGGTGTGACCAGTTACCCCGCGTAAATAAATACACGGATCGAAGCTGCGAAGGATCATAAACGATGCGAGTATCACCTTTGGTGAGTGCATGCACCTGATGTCCGTCACAATAATACGAACTGTAGGCTGAATTTTACGATAACTAAGAACACAGACAATGGCTGGTCTCCTAGTCCCACTGATCCGCTTGGTCTCACCGACTGACAACGAGGAGATAGTGGTCACTGGGACAGTACAAGACATACTCGGAGCGCTGTCTCTACGGCAGTGAAACCACTTTGTCGGGCAACACGGGCAACACGGGCAAGTAAGATCACTGTCTCGCCTGGCCATCGCGGATAACACGATTGAGTCCGTTAGTAAGCGAAACAAACGGAACGAAGGCGTTAACATTTCTTATTCTAATTGCCAACAAGCCTGTAGAAAGTAGTGGAGGTGATAGCACCAGGGGCTTTGGTCATTCCTCCGTCGTGTCGGAACTCGTTGTCGTACGGAGAGGCGTGCGCCGCTGGTTCAGTAATCGCTGGAGAAACAACAGCATTTTCGGTGGGTGAACATCAAGAAGGTTGCACGAAGGGTGCGCAAAGAAAAGCCTGTAGGCAAATCAGTTAACGACGTTATCAACCCACCTAGTTGGAAATTCACTGGTCCTTTCAAAAAATCTGCGCAAGACCAGAGCTCGGTTCTTTTTGTGACGGTGGATGTGTATCAGATTCAAATGGAGTCAATCTTGACCATTCATAGTGCGTTCATAGAGAGTGCTTTTTGTCCACCACACACAGAGGATTTCCGACGCGTAGAATGTCGAGAACGAGAATCTTCGCCACGAGTCACTGAGACGCGTAAAAACTGTTATAACTTATATCTTGTCAGATCGGTATGGTATCGTGCACCCTCTCGGTATCATTTGCATGTCTTGAATACCCTGATAACGAATGGCAAGCGAAGCTGCTCTGCTCCGCTTCTCCCATTCACACCGAGTGCCAGAAACACGCAACATTCAACCGGGTCCCACGATCTTTAAAAGTACGAGAACATTTTAAAGTACAGTGGTGCCGTGCTCGATCAACACGCAAGAGGTCGTCTCCTCTCCTCTCTCATATTGCAATGTCCCTCCGACTAGTAGAAAATCTCTGCGTTCAAGACCCGGGCGTGCATGTTTTTGTTGCAATGTACTGTACGCCGACAGCAACAGTCTTGTTTGGATCGCAACATAAATATGCCCCAACGGTCTCTTTGTGTGATTTAGTGTTGGATCATCGAGCAAAATGACAGAGACGATTCGTTTTTTGCCCCCTTGCCCCCATCTCCTCCTTCTCTCCTCTCCCTTCCCGCAAACCCAAACGGAGCGAGCAACACCCATTTTTAGTCGTTACCCCTGCCGAAATCAACGAGTCAATACAAAAACGACATTACTCGTGATGACAGACCGGCGACTGATCGGACGACCAACCTCTCCCCCACCAACTCCTCCCTCTCCTCTACTGCACACGCCCATCATGCGTGCTAGCGACAATAGCAACTGGCTTGAAATGCTTCGCGCACAGCCCTGGCGGCACGTGACGACTCCTCCTCATCCATCCCTAGCTCCTCCGACACGACCACTCCAGGAGGAGGCACGTATCCCGCAGTATCGCCTCCCATTCGATAACGGTCTTCGATATCCCGACCGCAGTGACTCTGCGATCCTGCGCTTCCCAACCGCTGGCGGCGACCGTTTAACGTCGACTACCATGCGCTTTCTCTCGCGCGAACCGCCCCACAGATTCGATCATCGACAAGAACTGCAACTGCCTCCTCTCCGCCGAGAAGACCACCGAGAGGACCGACGAGGGGACCAACAGGAACGAGACGACTTCTTCGCGTTCGAGACAAGCGCACTTCCAAACCTACGACTACCTGGAGTTCTAAACGTCTTGCCGACTATGGCTTCCATCGTGCGTGGGTCAGCTGTTCTTCCGTCACGGGCCGATCGTCTGAGCATCTCGTCGTACTCTGATACGACACCATCGTCCTCCGGCTGCAGTACGCCGAATGAAATGAGTTCAATGCCGGCGCAGACGCTGACGTCTCAGGCCCTCTGGCAGTCTATTCAGCCGATTCAGCCGGAACCACGCCGACCTACAAACGAGGCTTCCATTTTCAGCTTCGCCGAGGGCTCTTCCTACAATAATCAGCCTGGGAACACCTCACGGCATTATGAACACGCTTCAGCGATGCCTTCGACCACGTGCGCGCTCCTACCAGCCGCGCGGTCACAGAGGACGAGAGAAAAGACATCGGCACAGCATCCAGCTGCCCAGGTAGACGCGCAGCCCTCAATGACAACTCCGAAAAAGAAGCGAAAGAAAAAGACCAAGCTCTGCACGACCGTTGGATGTGACAAACTCGTCGTGGATCGTGGCGTCTGCATTCGGCATGGGGTACGATTATATCTTGTGTCTGACATGACGGCCGGATAAGTCTGATTTGTGTATTCTCTGGATTGCTAGGGCGGCAAGCGATGCACTGTGAAAGGCTGCACGCGCCGAGCGCAGCATAGCGGACTCTGCTGGAAGCACGGTATTCTATGTTGTGCTCTCAATGGTGACGAATAATACCTAGCAATGAAGATAACGCATCGGTTTTGAATAGGCGGGTATACGATTTGCGAAGTTGACGGATGTGAGAAGCGTGCCAAGTCGCGTCGCATGTGCTGGTCCCACGGCGGTGGCACTCAGTGCAAGACCGACGACTGCGAAAAGATCGCTGTCTCGCGCGGACGCTGCTGGGCACACGGCGGAGGTATGGATTCTACTTGCTTCAGTATCGCCGAGATGCATTCAAACAAAGAGACTGATGCATAATTTCACTGCGTGGTACTGTAGGCAAGCGGTGCAAGATCACCGACTGCAACAAGCCGGCAGCATTACGCATGGACGACTTTTGTAATGGGCACTATGCAAAAGACCGAGGCGTCCCAGAGCCCCAGCCGCGCCGACCGAGGGAACAAGCGCATAGTTGATCACGTCCGATGGTGTTGATTTGCACTTGGAAGGTCAGTACTCGATTCAGTACGGGGATGGAAAAGTCTTATCTTTGCTGACGGTCACCTCGGGTTCGTGCAGGGGGAATCGCAGACGATGCAGCCACAGGACAATTGTATGACTCGGTGCCATGAAAACACACATGACGTTTGAGAGCGAGACGTGGCAATGACAACTCGAGTCGACCATACTACTTCACAAGCAGTTCCACCCTCTACAGTTGGGCATACGACCATCAAGAATGCGAGCAATTATCTCGTAGCCACCCAAGCAAGTGGCTGTACTGTAGGTCACGAAGCGAGGAGAGTATTACGTTCGTGGACCAACGCTCTTTCGGCTGTTATCCCATTTTATCAGCCGTGACGGGACAAAGAACAGGATCGCTTCGACTATTAGGAGGGAGTATTAGATAAACTGCTCTATTGCCTCTTGTTGCTCAGTCCGATTCACACAGCTCATGCTGCGAATTCGGTAGAATTAAGGGTGATTGGCCAAAGGTAGAGTACTGTAGCGCAAGCAGAAATGATTCGTCAGACTTTACAGGGAAACATCATTGTCATGACGCGTCGTACGGCGTTAGCGAGACGACCAAGTATTGCGTTGTCCGAGGAAGAATAAGTGGAGGCACCCGAGTTCATATTCAACACTGAAGCAGCGCCACAAAAAGTTCGACGAGGGAGTCTGGGAACGTAAATTTGCAAGGATACTATCCGCCGGGGTACTCAAAGTAACAGCCTGGGATGCAATGCAAACGATACAGTAACGCCTAAAATGAGAGCGACGACCAAGGGGAGGTTCAATGATTTCCATTTTGGTGGGCCTCTCTCAAGATGCGAAAGAATGATTATTGGGTCAGCTCAAGCAAGTCCTTCATGGAGATCAGAGGCGTCGAGCGTCGTTGCGTGGAGGTACAATCGTAATCGAGAAGGTTCCAGGTTCCACACTAGCAAGGTTCCTCGGGCATTCTCACGGATATGGTGAGGAGACCGAAGCCGATCAGGATGCCGGTCTACGTCCGTCGTGCGATGCGCACTGTATCCGTTTGGGACAATGGCGCAGAGCGTAACCGAGGCGTGAGCCAAATGGAAAAAAAATGGACGAGAGCAAGCGCTGTTTGACAGAATAGGTAGGTGGCCACGACGCGATCCCTTTTGCTCTCGTACTTTACTGAGCACTGCGTGGCAGTAAAGCAAGAGAACGTGAGTTGTCGATGTTGATCGCATTAACTTTCGAAATTCGCTTATTTTATGTGCACCACATCTTTCGGATGTCTCACCTGTTGAATCAGGAAACGACCATCACTCCTCGAATAATGGGTTCACCTGATGTTCCCTCTGTCCCTCATGGATCGAGAAGCTCAGCAGTCGCTCAGGGCGACTGCTCGTTGGCCAAACCAACTTGAATTTATAAATGTGGGCAGCTCCAGAGTCTGTTTCCAACAGCAGTTCTCACCTTTCGCCTCCAGCGCCGCATCGCCTCACACAGTGTTCATTCCACCAACACCGCCAAAGTATCGCATCCCCAGACACCATTGCATCATGGTGTTTTTCCACCGGCTACGTCTCCGCTGGCGTGAACGCCGCTTCGACCAAAAGCTGCGCGAACTCGAAGTGGCGCCTACGCACCGACACGTCCCCCGTTCAAGTCTAAAGAGTCTGGTACTCCATCGCGTCATGATCCAGCCGCTTGGGAAGCCGCGTATCAATGCGAAAGGAACACCACCTCCGCGAGATGAAGTGCGGCCACCTGAACCTGATTTGACGGCGAGCCATGTCACAGCGAAGCAGCAGCCACCGCACCGACTGCTAACAGATATCGAAGTCGCGTTTGTGCGGCACTACCAACGCCAGCAACAGCGCACGAGTGGTGACGACGAGAAACACCTGCGTGCACTCCAGCGGATCCTCCCATCGACCAAACCTCATATTGCCACGTGGATTGAAAAGCAGCAGTACGCGCAGTATATTCGCGTCAACACGGAGCGTGACTTGGCGCGATGGAAACGAAACCAGCGCCGCATGCATCAAGAGCTCGTGCGCATTCAGGATCTTGTGGCGAGTGCCGCGCGCCGCCATCTCGTCGATCGCAAGCGACCAGCAGATGCTACCGTCACGAATCAGTCGTTATACAGGATTGCAACTCTTCGTTATAGTGTGTATCTCCCGCATCCAGATATCTGCGTTGCCATGGTCGTAGTTACAATGCTGGCGGGCGTCTACGGTCTTGTCGCGCTTGGCGTCCTTCTCAAGCTGACACGCAAGATCTAATATGTCATAGGATCCACTGAAAAAAAGGATCCAGCGTCTCATGCGTATACACCACAAACACAAATTATAAAATCACAAAATCTCGTATGTCTCTCTCTACTGCACAAAATTGATCACAAAAATCGCTGCGAGTGTGCCAGCGACCGGCAGGGACGTCAGTAGCGTGGCGCGGCTACTGCTACTGCTGCTCGGCACCACCGTGGTTTTGGGCGGCGATGGCGTTGGAGTTGGCGTCGGTGCGACCGTTGGCGCTAAGGTTGGTGCGACGGTATCGATGCTCGTGTCTTCCTTAGTCGAGCCAGCCGCCGTTGCGGTCTCTTTCGTCGTCGTGTTTTTCTTCCCTGCACTGCCGACGTCATCTCCCATGGACCCACCGCCACTACCATGTACCACAGCTCCGCTCTTGGTATCGGTACTCTCTTTGTCGCCAAACAATCCCTTCCACATTTGGCGAAACACGCCGCCGTCGTTCTTGTTGTCGTCTTTGCCGGTGAAGATGGTCTTGATACTATTCCCAACCTTGGCAAACCAGTCGCGGCTGTTTTCGAGTAGCGCTTCCATGGCGGTGGGGTCCGGGGCCTCGGCATGGAGTTTCTGGATGAGCTGCTGCAGCTGCGGCGGCGTAAGCTTATCGACGTCGCTGCCATAGTACTTGCGCAAGGCCTCGATGGCCGCGGTGTCGGTTGCGTTCGACGAGGCGTTGGCCGCTGCCGTTGGGGTAGAGGTCTCGATGGCGAGTGCACGTGTCACAGACGACGCGTCTGCGGCAGACGTAGCGTCACACAGCGCCGCAGCGAAGAGGACCGAGAGCACAGGAAGCACACGCATGTTTGGTAGAGGTTGGAAAAGTGTGGAGCTCCTCGGTTGACTTTGGTTGCTGGACCCAGAAGCCAGACAAACCTTGGTGCTGCGGACCCAGAGAGTCAGCAGCCGTTGGACATCTGACATTTTAGCCAATCAAATCAATCAAACTCGTCCTAGTTCGGTTATATGAGTACATGACACGCGTACAAATAGAATGTAACAGGAGGAAACTGAATTAGGGATATTTACCTTGACCTGCACAGCTCTTGAACCTGTGTCAAATCATATATACTATGCATTGTACTATGTATTCGGAAAAATATACGTCATGCGACCTTCCGAAATAGATATAGCGGTCACAAATGTAAATAACGCTATAGTCGGGTTGTTGAGTCCGCCCGTCCATCGTTGGGTTCACTCTCGACTGCTCAGAGCACCACACCGAGAGCACACACTTCCCAACGTTCGCATCGCCACGGCACGACTCTTCTCTCGTGACTCTCTCTTCACCCACAATCTCAATGAACCCGCTCAAGATCTTTGCCTTCACGGCGCTCGCTTTCTCCGTCGTCTCTGCCCAGGACGCCGCGCCTATTGACGAAAGTATCGCTGTGACCAAAGCTCAGCTTGATGCCCTCATCACCCAGATCAAAGCGCTGGCCGCGAACGACCCGAACATCGCTGCGATTTTTAACTCAATCGATTTGGATGCGCTGCTCAAGCTCACGCCCGAACAGGCGCGTCAGGTGCTCAACGACAAAGTCTTCAACGCGTCACCGCCGCCTATGATGGAGTCGGCCAACAGCACGACGAATTCCAGCGCCAGCACCAGTGGCTCGAGCACAGGCTCAGGCAACAACACGAATGCTGTGACTACGGCGCCGCCGTCGACGGATGCGGTCGGTTCGACGGCTCCGGCAGTGCCAACGCCGGCGCCGACGTCGGGGGCATCGACTTCCTTCTTGACTGCTACGACTATGATGCTCGCAGCTGGTGTGGCGATCACATTGTTTACGCTGTAGGCATCACGAGGTAGTCTGCTCAAAACAAGTCGGAGGACTCTCGAGGCATCGCGGAGACAGGTCCGCATTACCGTCAATATCCATTTTTCTACTATATTCACAATATGAGATTTTGTATGGGTCTATGTGCATTTCCTCGACGAACGAAAGAGGGTATCGGATGTGGTCCGTTGTAGTGAGGTGGCCCACATTCTGGGCTCACGCTGGGCTCCACGCTCAATCAATATCTTAACCGCATCATATCCTCTCCTGCGTGGCCTCCTTGAATGGAGTGGTTATCGTTGTCAGATCTGTGGTCGCGACGGCATGGGTGGATGGCAGAAACCTACCTCCACCCCGGTCGGGCTAACTCTTCTCTCGCTGCCTTCGAATCGACACGGGTGAAGTGCATTTCAGATCGATGGCATCAATACTGCGTAGGACACTCCAGTCATGTTGGACTGACCAGCAAGTGGGGACAAACCCAGCGAGAGATTCTTACCTTTCGTCCAACTCGGTTTCCAAATATTTGGAATCACCACATCACCTACTGATTTTAACGTTAGCTACCACAGCCTTTTCTGCAGAAAGATTTTTGCACATTTCAGATCCCTTTCCAACCACGAACAGCTCCAACATGCATCACCTCACATGCGTTTTCGTGGCCGCACTTACACTGCTGTCTTCCACGACATCCGCATTAACAGTGCACGTGACGCCGGTGGAGCATCTTGACGCTGCTCCGTCTTCCCATGAACCACTATTGCAGCGCTGGACTGTCGCGCCGTCGGTCGCCAGTGAGCAGATCCACGCGCTGGAATTCGACTCGTTCTGCCAGGTCTTCATCTCCTACGCGCCGCAAAATGCGAGCAATTCAACACCGCCGCTTCTGGCAACGGTGCTGGTCTCAGGCAGCGATTTCAAGCTCATTACGGCGGCCGATGTTGTCGTCACCGAGCCGGAAACGCTCGCGGTTCGTTTGCTTGACGTGTCGCTCGATACACTCGATGGTTTTGTGGGTGTCCACATAATATTCCACCAGCCTCATACACTCTTCCGTCTCACCACCAAGGGCGATGGCGAGATTGTTGTGACCGAGAATGTTCTCGTCGAGAATGATCCACAAGCCGATTTTCTCGTTGAAGCACTCGGCGATGGGGCGGTATATTTACCGTCGCATCTCAACATCACTGCCAACAGCATCACGCTCGCGACCCATGGATCCGCGAGTCTCTATCTCCCCACCGCCAGTCGGATCGCTGCCGCTACCGTCTCGTTTCTCCAGTCTGGAACCGGTGCGATCGCGGCAACCAGCGCGGTGCTTCAAGTTGTCCACACCATCGCCGTCGCCGCCAGTGAGACCGGCAGCGTTTGTGTCGACTCGACGTTTTTAGAAACCAACGTGATCCGCGTACACACAACCAGCGCTGGCGACCTCTACGTCGGCGGCCACGACGGTCCGTACGAGAGCACACACCGGTATTTTTGTGACGCCACCCAAATCTTCCAGAATGGGTCTGGCACGGTCGACCTCGGAACCGTTCTCTGCATTGATAGTGCGGTCGAGCTGTACGGCCGAGGCGACGTTATCGTCGCCTCGGCACGCTCGCTCGGCGGTCGCGCCTATGGCAAAGGCCGGATTCTCTACGCGGGCGACATGCCCATTGATATCCTCGACGTTGACCCGTGGGCGTTTCTCAAACAGCCGATTGCCCACCCAGCAGAAGGCTATCAACGCCGGACGTGTACAATGCCGACACCACCAGTGCGGAAGGTTTCGCGGATCGAAGGCCAAGCGTCGATTGTCCAGCATATTATTACACCGGCCCGTATTGGCGTGCTCGTGCTCCTGACTCTGTGCGGCGGCGCAGTGTACGTAGCCGAGACGCGCCGCCAGCGACTCGCTCATAGCCACAACCACCGCCCAAGCGAACGGACGCCGTTGCTGGCGGCACGAACGGACGCGTCAGCCTGAGCGTAGACGACACTACGCTATTTTAGTATGGGTGCAAAGGAAGCGGAAGATGCGAGCCAATGTCCATGGTGCTCATGTCTCAGCACGTGCCTTTCTTTTCGTGGGCTGCAGCGCCGACAGCTCGCCCGCCTCAGGACTTCATCTGAGTCCATACATCAAAGAGGTCACGGATCAGATTGTGCCGCTCAGACTCAGGACCAGCATGTCAAGCAATGGCATCTGTACAGACAATCTTTCGTGATCAGTCCCAGTGCGACACGCACGCATGCCATAGTCCCACGCCGTCCAAATGGACACGACCGCGCCGGACCAAACATCAAAGACGTGCGGGAGGCTGCAGCTCTTATGCAGGCCGACAAGTCAAGGTCTATATCCCATTCTCCATTCTCCATTCTCCATTCTCTTTACCATTTATGCAATGGCGACGCCCGCGCAAGTCACGCCCGCAACAGCAACAGCTTCAAATCCCGCACCTCAACACACGCGGCGTCGGTCGATTGAGAAACCCAGCGCAGCAACTGGCCGCTCCTACCGTTCCCAATGGCAACAGACAACGCCATGGACACGCGTCCAGCTCCTCGGAGCAGCGATTTTGGTCGTCGGGTCGGCGTCGTTCCTCCTAGAAGGCGTGATCTTTCACAGCGTCCGCCAGACAGTACAGATCACAGCACTCGCGCCATCTGAAGGTTTATTGCATAGCGTCCCGATTCCAATCCAAAGTCGGGAAGCAGAGAATGTGATTGAAGCCACTACCGCAACGGTACTTTCAGTTATGACTCCAGCCCCAGTGTCAGCACCAGAGACTCCCTTACCAACGCCTCCTCCTCCCCAACAAACGTTCGCCTCTCGACGGGACTACGAGTGCTATTACCAGCGGGATCTCGGCCTTATCTCGGAGATCCGTGATAGTCAGCGCGTGTTTTGCCAGGCACAAGGGAGTGACACGTTTGACGAGACAAGACGGACCCAAGTCTCGTTCATTGACCTCGCCCCGCGAGGGAATATTGATTTCCGCGCCATGATCTTTGACCGGAACTTTGTCTTGGATTTCACGACTACTACTATCGCGCGGCCGATTGCCTCGATCGCCCAGGACGGCGGCGGCCACGATCCGCGCTTCACGTGGTCACCCTCGCTGATCTCCTGTGGCTGTCGGGACTTTCAACAGTTTGCAAGTGCATTCTATCGAGCTTCCGGCAATCGCACGATCTTGCGGCCGTGGGATCCAACGCTCGCGTCTACCGACGAGACCATTGAGGAGCCGTCCACGGTGTGTGGCACAGCCACAACGCAACTAAAAAAACTTCCACCGCCAGCGTCAGCCCCGGCTCCCATGCGGGTGATCACCGACAAGACGATTCTCATCACAAGACGTGACGACCATAATCCGTTCTTCCAGATTTCCAGTGCCCTCAACGCATGGCTCATGGCGAAGACCCTTGGCTGGCGGCGGGACGAGACCCGTGTGATCTTCATGGACGGTGGCTTTCCGTCGCCCATTGATGATTTGCACTATCGCCTTCTCTCGACCCCTTCCAACTTCAGTCTGCTGCGGGGGAGCGAGCACTTGCTGGGCCATAAATTCCAGTTTACGAACCAAGTTCTGATTGCGCCATACGAGACCACCGGTCCCCTCATGCAGCACCTCAACGATGAAGAGCTGTGCCAGCACTCGCAGTTGATTACGAACTTTCGGGCCGCGGCCCTCGCGGCCATGGCTGTGTCGCCTTCCCAGAAGGATTCGATTATCGTGACGATTATTTCACGTCGCAATTATGGCGGTCGCCGCGTCCAACGACGCTGGCGCAATGAACACGACGTGGTCGCAGCCATGCAGGCCAAGTATCCGCGCCATGATGGCAAGCCGATTGTAATCCAGAGCATTGACTTTGTAGATCTGACACTTCAGCAGCAGATGGAGATTTCGCTTGCCAGTGATGTCGTGATTGGCATGCACGGCGCCGGCATGGTCAATGTCCTTTGGACGAAACCGAAGACGCTCGTGGTCGAGATCTTTCCACGCATGCGCTACCGCTGGGGCTACCGGAATATTTGTCGGTACATTGGTTGCGACTGGCACGAATTTCGTGGTGGGCAGGATACAGGCCGAGGCGACAATGCCAGTGACAAGACCATTCCTGTCGATGAGTGGCTGGCGTTTTTCGATCCACTGTTCCGCCAGCAGATTGGCATGGCGACACCACCATCGCTTGAAGTTGGAAAGAGTCCGATGCGAACGCCAGCGACGACAGGAATCGATCGCCGCGGACTGCGATGGGGTTATGCTAAGCCCTCGATTCATAAGTGAGCGAGGACATTGGGATAATATAATAATATTTAAATAAAGAAGTCTCGACGTGGAAGGTTGCACTGCTCCAGTACAGCGAACGTTGCAGTTCTCTCTCTATCGTCTTCTCTCGATCTCTATAACGGAACTGAAGGAGTTTTCCTCGTATGAAGATGAAGACGCGCAGACCGGTGTCGTCAAACTCGTCCGGGGTGTCGGCGAATTGTTTATCCCATAGCCCCAGTATGGTCGTGTTCTCCGACTCGATCAAGGTATCTTCTGCGAAGGTTTGGAGCTCGTCACAGCCGCATGAGATCATCAAGGGGTCCCGGGTGAAATCCGCAGATCGTGGGCACCGCAGTCGTCGGCCAGCGACGCAATCAGCCAATGGATCATCGCGTTGGTATAATCGAGCGCGAGGTCGCGGCCAAGGACCATCGCACGCATATAAAAATCCCAGTCGTCAAAGTCAATAAGAGAGACCTGCGTGTGGCGGTTCGCCTGGGTGGATAGCGGTTCGCAAAATACTTCCATCGCATCGAGGATTTGTCAATCAAGCCGACGTCGCGCTGGTAGTAGTACAGCTCATCCGTCTCGGTCTTGAATTCTAGCGGCGACGGCGGCAGCGTTGGTTCATTGCAACGCGACGCCACGCGACTTGGACGACGCCGACTTTCGCACATCGAGTAGGAGGGAGATGAAGCCGATAGCGAAGACAACGATCGCGACAAGTTAAAGGCGCGTGCGGCTCGTGACGCAGTGCTGTCGCATTTTGAGCAGCCACGACTTTTGCACGTAAGGCCGACACGGGAGTGGCAAAGATATTATAAGGTACTTGTCGACTATCGCCGGCACAGATCTGATGCGTGGTACAGTGTTGATGGACGATGGATGTAGATGTTGGATACAGTCACTGCCCTTATAAGAGACACTTCGGGATACAGATCTAGGAGGTTCTCATTTACAAGACTCACGATAAAAGAGCACATTTAGCAAAAGAGGGTACAACTACAGAAAACATTTACAAAAGAGGGTATAGAATCTCTGACCGTGTCAGTTTTAAACTGGGGACCAATGTGGTCATTTTCAGACCCATCGACAATGTCAACCATGATGAGTCACGAGGTTACCTCCGCCCCACTGGTGCGCAACAGTGGGGTGATCACTTGTGTAAGGCTGGCATGGTATCCCAGCAAATCCGAGCTAGTGAACATAGGGGTGA